>PVJX010016575.1:0-39954 GCA_004027295.1 Dolichotis patagonum | reverse complement strand
AAAAAAATTGTTTACACTATCACATATATTAAAATCCCAGTAAGACACAACATGATAGAACTAATGGTAATAGCAGAATAGAAGCATGGTAGGACTTCTAAGCAAGACAATATTAAATCAGCAATGGCTGCCATAATTTTTTGTTTTCTTCAAAACAGCTGTTCATACGACCATGTGTAATAAACTCAAACAAAACAGAATAAAACCATTCCATCTGATGAATGAAAACATTGCAGGGCTTCAAAGCAATGAAATGGGGAATCATGATTACCATACAATCTTATATACTCGTACCAATTCTCATACTAGGGAGACTATACGGCATTTACACATGTGAGTTTGCTTTATTTCGCTTATGAGTATGGTCTCAAGTTGTGTCCATTTCTTTACAAATATCTCAACGTGATCATTCTATATAGCTGAGTAGTACTCCATTGTATAAAAATTCCACAACTTTTTATCTATTCCTCAGTTGATGGGCACTTAGGTTGTTTCCAAGATCTGGCTATTACAAATTGTAGCACCACAATTCTTAAGAAATAAAACTTAAAAATGGTTTTGGTACCCAAATGAAAGTAGAAAAACATGTGATACTTTCACTAACACTATGGGATAGTACTCTACCATAAAGAAGGAGGACCTCTAAAGACATGTAGATAAATACACAGTCCTTGAATTTGTACTTTCAGTGAAATCAATCAAGCATGCATGGCTAAATATAATATGGCTTTTCTTTAATATGAAGCCCAAAATATAAATAAAAATAGAATAAAAGAAGCGTAATAGGAATGTGTTGTGTATATATACAACCTCCCATTGAGAAATGAGACCCAAGTGACACAGCAAGGCCCCAGATGTGGTACACATGCTGATCTGGGCAGGCAGAATGCCAGCAACCCAGCAAGGGACTGGACTAGCCACACACGAGGGCCAGATGGTTCCGGGGTAGTGGAAAAACCCAAAGCAGCAGTGAGAACAAAGCCAACAGTTGGTAAGTTTTGTGAACTTGCTTTGTGCCTCAGCACACAGACATGCAGAATAGAAGGTGGATGTGGTTACCATTTTTTATTAAACAACCTGGGCAAAACTGCAACAAACCCAAGCTTTAAATCCAAAGGCCAATATCAGCCCCATAATCAGAAAAATTCCTATTGCAAATTTGGGATAACTACACAACACATTTTGAGGCTCTGTCTTAGACCTGCCTCAAGCTGTAGACACCAGAGGACTTTTACTACTTTTCTTTTTCTGTTTGTTTGATTGGTGTCCTCTTTCTGTCCAATTGAAGCTTTCTCTTGTTGTTGGTGTTGTTATTGTTATTTGTTTTGTTTTATATTGTTTTCATTTTTGTGGTTATGTTTTTCATTGTTTATCTTTTTTTCTTTTACGATTTTAATATCTTACCTTTTTTATTTCTTTCTACTTGTCTTCTTTCTTGCTTTTCTCCAGTATCTTGTGTGATTGTATGATACTTTCATCAGAGTAAATATTGTCTCTTCTTTTTTGACCCACTTTGGCATTCCTTTTCTTCCTCTTCTTATTTTTCCTCCTGTGTCCTCTAGTTACTCAAAACTTGGGTGATCATTTTTTGACCTCCAGACTTGCTCCTACTACATTTGACATCATTCATTTCTATATCTTTTCCCCATCCTTCTTAAACCCTCCCCACAACAGAGCAAAATTACTCCACTTAGAAGAAAATCATTGCATATATTTTCCTAGTATAGTTTGGATTTTGTTCTAACTGTAGAATTTGCTCCTATGGTTAAAGTTATCAGTTAATAGTTACCACAATTTGTTAGTAGCAAGGCTGTGCTTGAGACTATTGTTGTTCCTAACTGTAGTATAATACCCAGAATTTCATTCCTGGTCAGTCATTTTTCTCCCTTGTATGATAACACTATAATTCTATAGGGTCATAACCACCACCAAAGTTCTGGATGCTGAAGCAAATAGACATAAATTGTCACCCTCATTACATTGGGAAAATAAGTTTTTGGGATAGACACAAAGACCAAAACTCACCTATATCTGGAAGACATCCCTGAAGGACAGACATTTTCTAGGGAAGCTTCACTACTAGGGATAAAGCTATCATGCATAAGAAATACATAAGCATCAACACAGAAAACAAAATGAAATAAAAATAAGAAAATAGAAAATGGCAAGACACAGAAGCAAAATGCAACAGTGGACCTTAAGTCTACCCACGATAAGTTCAAAGCACAATGAGACAGAAAAAATTGGAAGTCAACCACTGGAACTTTCTGAAATGATAGCAGTGGAAGTGAAAAATGAATGAAAGAGGTTATGCAAACAATGGTCTCTAAATTGCAAAAAAAAAAAGGCTCATCAAAATGGAACGCATGGAAGCCAATGCAGGTTTAAAAAATGGAAAATCTCAGTAGACTCATGGAAACCATGAATGTCCAACATGGGAAAGAAATAGAACCCACAAAGCATATTCAAACAGAATGTCTGAATATTTAAAAAGGCCATTGAATGTGTACACAAAAGATTAAATGAAGGTGAAGATAGCATATCAGATCTAAAATAGAGGATTGAGGCACACAGCTATGAGAACAAAGGTATTTTCAAAAGAGCAAGAAACCATGAAAAATCAAACCAACCATTAAAAGATGAAGCCAAGAAGAACAATCTCAGATTGATTGCAGTCAGAGACAAAACTGGGGACTGCACAAAAATCACATAATAACCACCTCACAGAAATAATGGCACAAAACTTGTAAAACGTGGTTAACAAAATAGACATACAAATAAATGAAATGTATAGAACTCCAAACAGCCATGACTAAAATATATCTATGCTAAGGCATATAATAATCAAAATACTAGAAACTCAGCAGAAGAACAGAATATTAAAAAGGACCAGAGAAAAGTAAATTACATCTTTTATATAAAATATAAATAAAGAACAAAATAAACCGTACATAATAAGTGTTGTATATAATTACCAATATCCTATGAGAAATGTAATGTTTTTCAACTGCAAACATATAAAAAATATTATATTGAAATAGGACAATAAATTTTTACATAAAAATAAATGTATTTTTAATGTACAACATTGAAAACCAAAAACCAGCTGAAATTTGAGTGTTTCCCTTTCTATGATTGCATCTAATGGACAGCTATTGGATTGGTTGTTAATGACTGGGATAGACTACACACATTTTATATTGTGGTGTGTATTGTTTACATCTTATGTAGTGTAATCTGGCTCATGTGATCAGCTTGGGACTGTAGATCTATCTCTATCCGAATCTGTATCTATATCCATATCCATAACTATATCTATATGTACCTATGCATGTGTATATATATAGATGTATCTGTACATAAATCTGCATATCTATACATTTACATATATAGAGAGGAGACATAGATAGAGATAGACATATATGAGTTCTGCATTGCCATTGTCTTTTTCCTGAGCACTTGAAAAAGCAGCTTTGTACTCACCCCTAAAACATCAGCCACATTCCACTGTCAACCCAAGGACTTCTGCTATTTGCAGAGGTTATGTCTGTGTCAGGTGTTCGCTGGCCCACTTCCGTTTGATTACTGTGAGCTTGGTCTGCCATCACACTGTGAAGACTCATTTGGGGGCATTTATGGACTGGGTGATTTCACTGGGATTGATTTACTATGTCTTTGTTGCTATGGAAGGTGTGATGAGAGTCACTGTGGTGAATAATTTTGATCTTATATTTTTTTAATCGGTACCAGGGATTGAACTTAGGACCGTGCACTTGCAAGGCAGGTGCTTATGTCACTGAGCTACATCCTCAGCCCCTCTGATCATACTTTTTATACTGTATTCGCCTCCCTCTTTTTGACTCTGGCTTGTGATGGTGGATTTTAATGTTTGGCACAAACCAAGAAGTTTCTAATATTAAAAATAAATTCAGTGACATTTTCATTTTGCAAAGACATTTTTCTAATACACACATCTCTGCTGTGTTGACTTCTCTAGTGTTTACTGTGTGGAAAATGAAGACATTTTAGATAATTACAAAATGCTTGCTTTTGTGGTGATTCCTCACTATGTAGATCAGTGATCAGTGTAGATCAGATTAGAACACTATGCAGCCCTGGCTGACCTGGAAATCCCAGAAATTCTCCTGCCTCAGCCTCCCAGACTACTGGAATAACATGCCTAGGTCACCTCGCCTGACTTAAATACTGTTTAGTAACACATTCTGTCTGCCAGGCTTAAGGCAATTTATGCTACCTGTGTAGCATAGCTAGAAAACAGAGTACAAACATTTTTCTTTCTAAAAAAATCAGGTTTTGCTCCTAATCACCTCCTCAGAAACATTTGCAGAAAAGCATTTCTGGACCTCACTTTCATGGTACCTTCACAGGTTTGGTGACTCAAGTTGAGTATTCATTTGGGTCCCCTTATCCCCCACATGTAAACACTAAGGCAAGGTTTTCCGCCATCACTTCTGGTCACAAGGACAGTGTCAGAGCTTCCACATGAAGCCTTGTTCTGCTCCTCCTTGCTGCTCTCCTTTGCACAAGTTTTCAAGACCTCTCAGTGAAGTGTTTGAGATCACCTCAGTTTACTCTCAAGAAGCTTCAGTCATGGTTCTTCCTAACGATTCAGGAGTTTGAGGATAAAAATTCATTTTTGCATGCTGGGAAAAATGCTTAAGAGTTCTTGCATGCAGTCGTGTTACATTTGTCTTCTTAAGTCAGATATTTGTGGTTTGATTTAGAATCAATTTAAATATCTTCTTATATTATAGGCAATGCATTTCAACAATGTGGTAAGAAAAGTTTAGTGTTTTAGGCTTGAGAAACTATAAGATGTTCCTATATTTTAATGCAAAAATTATTTTTTAACTTTCACGTCCTGTAGACCTACAACTTTCCCTTCTGTGTTACAGCACATACTGTTTTATTCTTCTAATGTCAAGACTTAATCACACATTGTTCATATATAATGCACACTTTCACACCGTCTTTTTTAAAGAATCTTGGGTCTATCTTGCTGTCTCTAGAGCACCAAGATTGATAGATTTTATGCTACTTTTATGTCTATCTCTGGTTCTCCACACTTGTTAGATCAGTATCATGCCAGGATCCATTCAAAACACAGCAAATATACTTATAAGTAAGAAGTTTATGCTATGGGGAAAGCTGTCAACATTTAAAAGTTTTTAAATGACAAAAATAGAGTTTTCAAATTGTGTCTGTTATAACATATGAACACATTACTGTATTACCAGATTTACTAGAACTAGGAAAATGGCTACTTCTTGGAAGAATATTAAGAATTTAAAAGCTATATATTATTGGAAAACACAATGATTCTATAGTTTGAAAAAATATTCTTTCAATATTTTGTTGAACAATTGGTCTTTTTGTTTTAGTATTTGGATTACTTTTAATAAAATGTTTTCAGAAAAATTAGACAATAGAACTCAGTGAGAAAGTGCAAGGTTTATGCTCCACTAACAAATGTGTGAGAGAGAGAATGATAAGAATGAAGGAGAGGAAAAAAGGAGGAGGTGGTAGAAGATGAAGTAGAAAGGAGAATAAGAAAAGGAGGAGAAAGACCAATAAGAGGATGAAGAGGGGCAGAAGGAGGAAAAGATATAGAGATACAGAGAAAGTGAGAGGGAAAGAAAGAAATAAAGATAAAGAAAGAAAGAAAAAGAAAGAAAGAAAGAAAGAAAGAAAGAAAGAAAGAAAGAGAAAGAAAGAAAAAAGCTAAATAATCTCAGACAAAACCTTTTTTAGGTACACTTCAGATTGTAGACCCCATGTGTGGATAATTCGTGTTCCAGCAGAACCACTCTCATTACAGAAGAGGAAACTGATGGATTGGAAAGTGGGCAGAGGTTGTAAGGAGAGCTCACATACCTGTACAGGGCCCATACTGTCTGCACAGATGCCAGCCCTATCTCAGACCATGTGGCATCTTCTCTACCTCTCTATTCTTACCATCATGTTAGTATTTGTCTTTGATGAAACATGGGACATCACATTATCCACTTTCCTCTGACTTCCTTCTGCCTTCCCTCATAATCCATCCCCATGTTTGGGGGATTAAGAGATGAGGATATGTTCATGGAAGAATTTACATTCTACGGAAAACTAGTCTAAATCTAGGCCTACTGGGCATCCCAAGATAGTATTAACAAAGTCTTGGGTAGAGGCACTCGAAAATGTGACCCATCTTTGCCAACATGATCTGTATCTGGAGTGAAAGACACTTGCTGAGATGCTGGTGATGTCCTTCCTTAGTCGAGGAGGTCTTGTGCAAGCTGGGTTCAAAGGAAAAGATTCTGTGCATGCCTTTAAATTCCAGCTGGGCTGTGGGAAGAAAGTGGGCTCCATACCCCAGCTATGAGCCTCACAACTATGGCCATTGGGTGATGACCGCGGTGTAGTCCTCCAGGTCTCACCTGGGCCAGCTCTCAAAGGGTGACAGGATAATGCAGGTTCCAGTTGCTACACAAACTCTTCCACTTTGCTCCTTTGTTGAGGAGGAGATTTGATGTCTCACACTGCATAGAAATGTGGCAATTGGAATGGTACATAGTACATGTGTGGGATCATGTATTGTGACATTCAACACTCCTATATTCCCTGAGTCCCTCTGATGATTTATATCCTGGGGAGTGAGCTGGTTCTGCAAGGTCATCTCGGGAACTCTCATGCTCTCTCAAAGGACTGCAGGCTCTCTTCAAGAGCCTTCACGAAACAGCCCAGAAGCTTTGGGATGAACTCATCACTCATGAAATCCAGTACTGTGCTCCCTGAATTTTGTCTACAATTTGTCTAGGAGTCAACACAACTGAATCAGTATAAAAGCTAGGTTTTCTGTCAGTAGAAATTAGGGAAACTCTGGTTGTTCTGGGACCAGCATGCAGTTGGATTCTTGGATGGAGATCCTTGTGGCCTGTCTTCCTACAAATAGTAAGGCCACAGCCAAGTCAAATACGTCCGTCCAAGGTTAGGTAGAAAGCCCATGCTGATAGCTTTGTCATGTGTCAGAAATTCAGTCTGAACTCTAGTCTGGTTTCCAGAAGCACAGGAAGAGTGCAATGCCCAGCCATACCATGATGACTGCAAGGAAGAGAGTACAACTGAACAAACAGGAATGGGAACTAGGGCAGAGATCTGAGCCAGGCACCAAGAATGGTACTGTGAGCAGCCACTGAAACCTAGGCCATGGGATGGCTGCAGCCCTCTGGACACTCATCATCAGGAATCTGGGTCAGGGCAGAATGAGAATGTGAGCTTCTTGTGATAGTGCTTTGAGAATCAGAAATTACGAAGGAGGGATGATAAAGCCCTTGAATCCTACTTGCTATGGTTTGTGTCTAGATGTTCCTCCAAAGCCTCATGCAGGAATGGGGGTGACTGAATCTAGAGTTTGCAATTGACTAATTCTATTGTGGTGGGATTATGGGTGTAAGTGCTACACCCACCCTAGGATGAGTACCTACATACAATGCAAAGGACAAAAAGACTCTTCTCTCACACTCCTCCCCTTTTACTCTTGTTGCTTTTGTAGTCTTCTGCTGCCATGAAATGTTGCCCCTCTGCCATACCAGGCTGCCTTAGAGCAAGCCGATTTTGGGCTAATATCTCCACCAATTGTGAGCTAATAAACGTTTCTTCCTTTAAATTTGGGTGTTGGTCATTTGTCTCCACAGTTAGAGAAAAGTAACCAAGACAGAAGTTGGTACCAGAGAAGTAGAGTTGTTGCTGTGACTATACCTGACCATGTGGTTCAAGGACCTCTGGGAATGGCTTGTGGTGTTTGGAAAGGTTTGAAGATGTCACCTGAAAGTGTAGCATGGGAACTTAGGTTTTCTGTATGGGAGATTCTGGTCAGAGCTCAGGAGCCCAGAAAGCTGATAGAAATCATGCCTATAAAGTCCTGGATCAGGAGGTTTCTGCTGAGAGGTACTGCACTGTGTGCTGGATTCCAGATGACATATGCTGTGGGTTAATGAAACGTTTGTCTGCCTTTTGCACCTGTCCAAAGATTCTGACTAAGACTAAGGGTAGAAGATAATTCAACTTGCAGAAAGAAATTCAAGGCAGTTGAATGTTAATGCATTGATATCTTTGCGGGCTTTCAACCAGGTCTATGTTGATAATCAAGAGCACAGAGGCCAGCAGAACAATTGAAAATGTTTTGTTTTCCTAGAAAGGAAGGAAACTACAGGAAAGATGTGGACTCCAAAGACAGAGCTGAGGAGGTCTGGATTACTGAGGAGTAGGAGAATATAAAAGAAGGCCTGCATGCATAATAGGAAGCAGCAAGACCCCATTCCTCATAGCCTCAAAACTGCAAGAGTGAGAGACTTTGCTCTGAGGAGAAAGCTGTAAAGAACCATGTTCCAGAATGGCTGCAGCCACACAATGTTCCAGGATGATAGTGGCAGCTGCATCACATTCCAAAAGAGTGGCAGCTATACCAGACTACAGAATGACAGTTGTATAGACAATTTGTTCCTCAGAATCAGGTTCAGAATGCTCAGCAATCCAGGTGCTTGACCCCTACTTCCAAGATAGAGGAAACACTGCCTACTGCTCAGCTGACAACAAACCTTGGCATCATCTGTGAGGCATCTGTGAAATGTTATGGTTTGTCTCTAGCTTTCTCTTCAGAACCTCATGCAGGCATGGATGGGCAGAATCAAGGTTTTTTGACTAACTCATTGTCTAGTGCTTGGATTATGGGTGTGAATGCTACACGCACCCTAGGGTAGGTAGCCTACAAATAATATGAGGGACAGAGAGAATCTTCTACCATGTTTCTCCCTCTTTTCTTGTGTTGCTTTTGCGGTTTTCTGGCACCATGAAATGTTGCTCTCTTCCATGTGTCACTCTGCCTTGGGCCCAGAAGACTTTGAGCAGAAGTCTCCACAAACTGTTAGTTAATAAGCCTTTCTTTCCTTAATTTAGGACATCAAATATTTTGTCTCAGTAATTAGAGAAAAGTAACCATCACACTACTCATGACTCTGACAAGCACTTTTCATAGGTTCAGGGCTCTGCAGAAACATATGCATAGGTTTTGTATTTGGAGGCTTACCTCTGGGTCCAGAGTCCCTCAGGTATGCACAAGCCAGCTCAGGGACACAGAAACCTCAATGTCCCTTCTTAGAATCTCAGTCTATTCCTGAAGGGACTGGAGTGCCTCAGAGCTCCTCAGTCTCTACCTATATATTAGATGCCTCTGCAGTCTGGGCAACTCCTCTTGACATTGATGGGTTTGCATGCATGGTGATACATCCTCCAATATTGCTGTGCTCGTTTAATTCAGGCCATTTCCTCAGTATTACTTGTGGTCCCATTTCTGGTACCACCTAAACCCCACATCCACAGGTCTGCTGGGAGTCCCAGTTGTTGAGTCTCAAGGCCAGCTCCCCCAAAAGTACATTTTCTACAAGCATTATCCTCTGCAACTGGGGCCTTTTAAGAATCTTTCAAATCATCAAATTACTTCCATAAATTGCTACAGACAACTATACAATCTTTCTAAGTAAAGAAATTTGTTTCTCATAGTTTGGGAGGCTGGAAAGTTCAAAAGACATCAAAAGGTTCAGTATCAGATTTTCCTCAAGGTTATCTCCCTGTGGTATCTTCACATTATGAAAGGTATGGGAGACAAAACAGGACATAGCTTGTTCCTCCATAATCCCTGTAATACTACTATACTCATTCACAAAGGCTGATTTAATTATCCCCTAAAATCTCCACCCCTGTGTACTGCCCCAATTTACAAGTTTTAGGTACCAACTCATGGATTTGGGAAGGAATAATGCCTTTGTTTCACAGCAGTCACCACACCTGATGGAACTTTCTGTCCCTTGATATGACCCTAGGAGAAGCAGAGTGTGTCTTCATGGGATGGAGTCTGTAGCCAAGTAAATGACAGAACAAGAACCTTACTAGAGTTCTAGCTAACTGTGACAAGGAGATACAAATCTAGCAGAAAAGTTTCAGTGGGACTGGATTAATGATCAGAGCAGAAAAAGAGATAAAACTTTATTTTTAAAAAATATAGGTAACACATGGGGCTTTAGGAACTTAACAAAGAGTCAGAGTCAACAGCCAGAACACAGAAATCTGGTACACGAACCCCCAAAATCTGTTCCTCTCCAACTCTGATAAAATGAAGAGGAAGCAGAAGGGGAGTGGAAGCTGATTCTCTTTGAAGAAAGCTCCTATTAAGTGTATATACATACCTACTCACATCTATACCCACATCTATGTATGTATGTATGTATATATATATATATATATATATATATATATATATATATATATACACACATATTTTAGGGTGACTGTGTTACTACAATAGATATTCACACTCTTTCTTATTAACTCAAAGCTAAATATAAACAAGGAAACTTCTTGCAAACCTTCTCCTTACTCCAGTGGTAAAGCCATGTCATGGACAAATAAATAAACAGGCCAAAACATGTTACACTTAGGCCACTGAAAGAGGGAGCCTGGTCTAACCCAAAGACAGCCCAGTGAAGCTATCAGGTTGTGGCAAGTTCCAGCTCAATAAAAGAATCAGTAACATAGGCCTCACAGAACCCCATCATACCAGAGCCCCCTACCTGATTCTTATCAGGGTAGTTATATATCTTCTCTTTTTTCCCCTTTACAATAAAGTATCTTTGTATCTTCAATTCATTGAGCTTCAAACCTAGTGAGTCTCTCAGCCCAGTGGAGCAGTGGTGCTTTTGCCTTGGATATCACAGCTTTGGTTCCCTGACCAGGTAATCAAAAGGAAGGCTATAGCATACCATCTATACCCCACTTTTGCGTCTTTGGTCCCCTGTTATCTGTACAGACCTTTCAGTCTGGCGCTCTGTGGGTAGACTGATTTTTTTTTTAACATAGAGCCATCCCAGCACAGGCGATTAAGTGAGCAGATCTGAAAACAGCCTTTTAGAGCTTGCACAGGTGGACGAAGGCTTTAGTCAGAATAGACAATAAGAAAGCCAGGGTCTATCTCTCTCTCTCACCATCACTCTTCTCTACAGCACGGCACCAGGTCAGCAATGCTGAGGGCTGGAAGTTCCATCACAGTAACATAGTAGAATCCAAGAAACCACAGGAAACAATATTACAGGGAGTCTTTGTTTCTCTATCTCTGTCTCCCACCCCTCTCTATCTCTGTCTCTGTCTCCACCTGTCTCTTTCAGATAATACTATGAAAAAAGTTACAGGATTTGGGGTATAGAAAGAGAACAAAGAAAAAAATGATAAGTCTTTTGTCTGAGCCAACCGGAGTAGATAGAGCTTTCTGAAGTTTCCATGTCTTTTTATGTTCCTTAGTGGTTGCCAAGATAAATATCACCAGGTTGGGCCTATGAGACCTCCATGGCTGAAATAAGGAAACTAAATCACCCTCTTAAAATAAACTTCCGCATTAGCTACCTCCTATCACAGAAAAAGAATTTTAAGGAGAGGTCAAGAAAAAAGACACAAGAAGAATTTATTTTAGAACATACTCATGAATGGAGTATGAGTACTCAGAAAAATGAGACACGTTACAAACCAGACTAGAGTACATTTACTATAGACAGCTAAGTTCAGTATACACACTATGAGAAGTCAGACAGGACTAGGTCCTTGAGGGAGTCAGTGAAAAAGATAAAATATTACAACTGTGGCTGGAGGCACGTCTGCCCAAGGCCAGCCCTCAAGACAAGAGGAAATGACTCAACATACATGCCTCCCTAAGTATAAACAATAACTTAATGTGATTATATTATAACTGGTACCTCTGGTTCAGCAGAGTCCAGATAGACATCAGTCACACAGGTAGGTCACCATAACCTCCAGACATTCCTTCCCCAAAATGTCTTTGTTCTCTCTGTGCACTCTTTCTACATGACATGCTTCCCTATTGCATCAATATTAGCTAAACTGCTATATTTGTAATAATATTGAATGATTAAAGTTTGACCCATGTTGTACTCACCTTGTGATATTTCACTCACCTTATGATTTTGCTTCATAAAATATTCCCAGAGATGTGGTTTCTGTGGCAACCTATTTTCAGGTCCCCTCCTATCTCTCAGGAGCCATCTCAAAATAAGTTTTCCCTACTCTTAACTTCTCTTGTTGATTAGAATTATTTGTTCAAATTTCAGAGATATTAACTCAATGTATCTGATGTCTTGGAGGTTGTAAGTTATATTTTCCTCTATATCACATTTATTTGAAGATGTGTCTTCACGATGGGAGATCTAGGATATGCATTCTCTGTCAGGTACAACCCAAGCAATCTACATGTACCTGAACTTGAGATATGCTGCTCACCAATTGCTGCCTCATTGGGTGGGTGGATAAAAGGACAGGTGTAAGAAACCTGGTGTACAGCTTAATGTAAAAGGACTCTTAGGAATATTTTTGAGTGAGTTTCCATGAAGTAAAAATAAGACTTCATTAAATTTTTAATCTTGAAGCTGTTGTTTTACTTAAAAGTACAATTTTAAAATCTCAATTTTTGTCTCTATTTTGGTGAATTTTTACTTCATCTACCTCAAAACTTCTACATACTGTGTGGACCAATAAATATTTCCTATTTTCCTATCTCTGCTACTGCTGGCTTGTGCTGGACATACAAGTCCAACCCTGCAAGGTGCTAGACTCTGCTGCCAACAGGACCCACTTTCTGATGCTGTCTTGTCCTGGACAACATAGGTTTACTCTACCAGGTTCTGGTTGCTCTTTCCTGATCTTTACTGCATGATGGCCTAAAAGGGCTTAATATTTATTGCTTTTTCTTTTTAAATGATCACTCTGTCCATAGTATTCAGGGTATGAATCCTGAACAGATTTATAGGACTTATGGCATGAACACTACATCAGAAATACATCACAAGCAGGTTGACTGAAATATCAAACCCAGTTTTATGTGAACATGGGGTCAGCACTGGAAACTGGGCTGCTAATCTAACTCAAGAAGAGCTGGGCAGTGATGCTGCTATAGCAGCTGCAGGCTTGGGTTCAGGACCCCAGGTTCTGCAGTAGGTCTGCTTAGCAACAGTCACAGCCAGCTCATGTCCACAACAGGGTTTCCTATACTCAGAAGGCAGGGAGTGCTAGCTACTCTGCACCCAGTATGAGGTTCCCTGGGGATTCACATTTTGGATAGTGGGAATCCACTCTGACCCCTGGTCTGGTTACCAGAAGCAGACCACCTGAGCAATGTCTAGCCTTACCATGAAGAAAACAAGAACAAAGCTAAAGTGGGTCAGGGGAAAATTGGGTTGGGTACAAGGATATGGGGAAAACAGCAGAAGAGAACAAAGCCAAAAGCAGCCACAGAGATGTCCTGGATGAGACTTCATAGCAACTTCAAACCAAGGAGGCAGGTCATGGATTTCAGGAAAGTGTGACCTGCTGGGGATAAGGCTTGTTCACACAGACTTTGGGTTGCCGGAACAGTGACTCCTTGTTCCCTTCCTATGATCCTCAGAATCATCTCCAATGCCTGGTATGCTCTGTAGTAACTTGATGAAAAGGCAGGAGATAACAGGATGCATTTCTCTGTGCCCAGAGTCCCTGCACTAGGCCCTGCCTTGCCCAGTCTTACTGCAGCCCTAAGTGCCCCTCTCCAGGAGCTTTCCAGCCTAAGGTCAAATCATGGTGTCCCATGACCCAAAGGAACTGGTGTACATAGCGGTGGAGTTCAGCCCACCTTGGCCCACATGGTACCCCTGCCAGGGCTCCACAGTGAGCTGCACCTGTTGTTCAGCACTTATTGTTCTGGTGAGCAGTCACAACTGTCATCCATATACCTGCTTCCATGTCTCTGTCTGTTGGATTCTAGTTGAGTCCACGTCTCAAGAGTCCCCTTTGTCCCGTGGAACTGTAAATTGGGGGATGGGTGTGGGGAATGAAAAGAGCTCAAAGCATCTCACCCTGCTCCAGATCCTGGCTGGGGCTCTGTGACAGCCAGGATCTGGGCTCAGTGGGCCCTCATCAGATATCATGTCTATCCCTACCAGCCACCCCCAGAAGCACCACAGGGCCTGTGGGTACAGCACATTCTTTTCCTTGCATTCTGTTTCATTTTCTTTTTGCTTAGTTTTTTAGATAGGATGATGTTTTGTAGAACTTGTAGGTCTTGAACTCACTGTGTAGCCCAGGCTGACATAAACTCACATGATGCTCCTGCCCTCCTCTTCCTCCTCTGAAACCTGCCAGACCAGCCACTGGGTCCCCTGTGGCTGGACATCACCCTGATGGTGGCTCTAAAGTCCCAAGCCTTGGACTCCCCCCTTCCTCTGGTTCTGATCCCACTTCTGATCTAGATCCCTTGGCAGCCAGACTTCCAGGACAATGAGGTAAAGTCTCTGGAAAGGCAGATACAAGGGTTACCTCAGAGATAGGTTCTGTGGGAGCAGGTATGATGAGAGACAAAGGCACACCAGGGCTGTGTTGGACAGGTTGACAAAGCGATCCCCCCAAGGCCATGCCAATGGGACACATCTTTGGTCTCTCTGCATACAGCAGAAATCTGGGGCACCAGAAGGCCCACCAGCCACTGCATCATGTCTCTGAAATCTCAGAGCCAGATCCTTATGCAGAGCCCCTCATAGTCCTGGAGAGTCACAACCCCTGCCACATCTCTTGGAAGGCCCATGCTCAGGCAGCCCTTTTAAGATTGTCCCCAAAGGGTCAGCTTAAACAGAGGGAAAGGGATAGGTCTCTGCACACCATGCACTATACCTGTATCTAGCCCCTTATGTTTCTAGCCAGGCAGTTCACCTCAGGTTTGGCAAAGAGCATATTTCATATCAGAAATCAAAGTCACCTTGTTATGCCCAGCACCACCTAGAAGCTGTAAGATGGTCACATTTGCATCGGTGCCTCCACTTTATTCAAGTGAAAATGCTAATTCATGGGAGTCTAAGAGACAGACTGATGTCACAACCAAGAGGTGAGGGACACTGGCAATCATCTCACAGCCCTGCACAAAGCAATCTTCCGCCCTCTTTCAATTGTCCCACTCTTCATTATCTACTAATTACCTATTATCTACTAATTATCTACCTACAGAATGTGCTGTACGCACAGGCCCTGTGGTGCTTCTGGGGGTGGCTGGTAGGGATGGACATGATATCTGATGAGGGAGCCATATTCACGATGGATACTGCACAGTCAGTAAACAACAGTGAGTCATGTGTCCAAGAGGGGAAAAAGAGACTCTGGATGCAACCTGGGACTCCATTCAAGGCATCTATCTAAGGATTAGAAAGAAAAGCCCTTAAAGGAGTCATCTTTCCTATAATCAAAACAAGCTCAGCTCCAGAGGCTTAGGCAGAAGGACTGAGAGTCAAAAGCCACCATGAGTAACTGAGTGAGAACCCATACCAAAGTAAAACTCTATACAGAACTGGGGATATAGCTCAGCACGCTGTCCCTCACTTCAATCAGTACTGCCACTGCCACCACCAACACAATTCAATACAAAGAAAGCAGGAGGTGTAGTCAGCACATCAGGGACAGGTGGATTCTGAGAAGCACAACTCATTTTAGAGGCACCAAAGCAGCCAGCCAGGAATGTGGCCACCTGAGCAGGGGTTGAGGACAAGCCAAGAGGGGAGCACTCCCAGGTCAGTCTCTGGGGTGTCTCATCTGAGCCTGTTCCTTTCTTTTTTATGTTTTTTTTTAATTTTTTTAAATTTTATTTTAAAGGGGGTAAAATTAAATACAACAAAACAGAACAGAATGGGACATAAGAAAGCATAAATTTCAAAGCTAGACAACCAGAGATCTTCACTATCTGTCATATTGTCTCTTGTTTTCTTCCAAATGGTTGTCCATATCTTTGCATACGGGGAGTTCATACTAAATACCATAGCCAATATTTTCACAAGATGTGTAGTTCACTGGCTCCCACTTGCTAAGGGTGGGGGGGACATGGGACAGGCACAGGATGACATGAGATGTCTGATTCTCAGCCCATGCACCTGCAGGCTCACAGCCACCCCCCAGAGAGGGGAGGAGTTCCTTGTTCTCCCGGCACCCCGAGTCAACCACATGGTGCAGGTCCCGACGTGCCAGGGTCTCTCTCCTTCAGGCCCCTGAAAGTCTGCCACACTCACAGCCACCCCCCAGAGAGAGGAGGAGCTCCTTGTTCTTCCAGCACCCAGAGTCAACTGCATGGTGCAGGTCTCAACGTGCCAGGGTCTCTCTGATACTCCACCACACTCACTTGCTATTTCTTTCTGATGAATTGACCATTACATTTCCAAAGTTCTGAAATGGCCAACAGACCACAGAAAGAATTCTCTTTAGGCTCCTGTTTGAAACCAGCAGATATAGCAATCTGCTTGCCTTGATTCAGGGCCATGCCAATTCCTTTCTTTCCCCACTCCCTTATCCTCTCTTCAATGTCTACTTTCCTCCTTAACAAAAGTTGTATTTCCATTTCTCCTTCTTTTCTCATTTTTTCTTTTCCCTTCTTTCCGTTCCACCTTACCCCCTCCTATCTCCCCTTCAGTTATGGTTTGTGTCCCCCCAAAGCCTCATGAAGTTGTAGACTGGCCTTTTTCAGAAGTGGATGAATCTAGAGTTTCTGACTGATTCGAAGTGCAAAGTTGGGATTAAGGGTGCTGGAATTAAGGGTGAATGACTGTAGGATCGGTCCACTGATTAGGTCAATGTAGCCCCAAGGCCAGCAGTCTGGATAAGATGAAAGAGGTGGAAACAGGTTTGTTTTCACCTTTTGCTCATGTTGTTTTTGCTACCTTTCACTACCATGAGCTGTTTGCTCTCTGAGATGTGTCATTGCGTCTTGGAGCCGGATGGTTAGGGAATGGAACCTCCACAAACTGTGAGCTAAATAAACTGTTGTACTTTAACTTCAGGTGTCAGGCAAATTTGTCTTGGCAATGAGAGGAAAGTAACTAAGATACTTTCCCATTTGAGCATTTTTTACCTATTTCATAATATCTGGTACTTTCTGACCCTTATTTACACTTTCAGCTTCTCACACCAGAGAAAGATATATTTATATGCATCCATTTGATTCACTACACTTAAGTGTGTGTTATCAAGGACCAACCATTTAGCTATGTGTCGTTTATCTTTCTTTCTGGCTGAGAAGTACATCATTGTATATAAAAATGCATCTTGTTTATCCACTCGATTCATGAACATTTTGGCTTTTATAAACTGCACTGCTATAAAAATGGATGTACATAATGCCAAGCCCATGCATATGAAAAATGAACATGAATAAAGAAACATGAATAATGAATTTACTAATTTTCATAGTGAAGCTGAAAAACTAAATTATTTGTCTTCCTAAAATGTATTTTCTGAGTTGGTTTGCATACTCCTTTCAGAGAGGTGATGGAGAAAGCAATGTTTCTCACCATGCCATTGATTTGGGACATACTTCCTGAAAAAAGAGTCTCCTTTATCAGTTGTCAGTTCCAATCTTTATTTTACTTCCTGCCTCAGTCATAGGATCACACCCACTGGTTTTCAGTTCTGTGTTGATTCTAGTATTATAGTGTATACATTGTGTCAACCTGAGAAGTCTAGAAGCTTACCTAAGTGACTCAGCAGGTCTATTTCCTGGGGTACAGAGGACAGACATTGCCATTGTAGGATATTGTTCCCTGTGTCAATTTGAGAAGGTCTGAAGTTTAAGTGATTGAACAGGCAGCCAGGGTCCTTAGTTTGTAACATCCTTAGCCTGAGCAAAACCAGGGCACGCAGATGGTGTGAGTGCTGCACCCACCCAAGGGGAGTAGCCTGCTTACAATAAAAGACAAATGAAGAGGGACTGATGGCTGTTTCTTTTGAGGAGCTCCAGTCTTTGCCTTTAGCTTGGATGTCTTCTCCTGGCTTCTGACACAGACTGTACAGCTTCTGCCTGGGACTCTTCAGTCTTCGTTGAGGACTCTTCAGCCTTCTGTCATAGACTCTTCAGTGTTCCATCCTAGATCCACTGGCTTGATACAGATGTACAAAGGACACTGCAGTAAGCTCCAGCCCTTGGACTGGACCCTCCAATCTCCAGTGTACAGACAGCTTCAGTGAAGTCCTTCATCTGACTTTGTGGGCGACCACAGTAAGCCAATCTTGTAATTTCTAATGCATTTGTATATCTTGTGTCATATATGTTTATCTAGTAAGCCTTGACTGATACTTGAGTTTTGGCATTTCCTGCCTTTAGTACATTTGTTTCAGATACAGTGGTGTCTCCTGACCTCTATCTAATACTATGTGCCACGTAATTTGTTTTACTTGAATTTCAAAATGGAGAACGATGGGTTTGCAGCCAGGGGTGCTGCCATTTAGTGGTATAGAAATGGGGACTTGACAAGGGAATTGCCTGTGACATATCTGAGAAATTGCTACATTTTATTTTTCATTTTTCCTTTGTTATTTTGAGGCAGAGTCATGCTGGCATAGAACTCACTATGTAGTCCAGGCTATGTTGGAACTTCCAGTGATCTTTCTGACTCAGGCCCTTGAAGTACATATAGGTCACCAGGCCTGGCTTAAATACTGTTTAGAAGAATGTTCCAGTGCACTGGGCTGGAGATAAATAATGTTACCTGTGTAGCATAGCTAAGAAACATAGTACACATTTTTCTGTCTTTCCAAAGAAATCAAAGTGTCATCACTATTTATCATAGAAGAAATTACAGTAAATCCTCTACTAATCATCACTACAGAGATGTTTCTAGAAATGCATGGCTGAACCTCACTTTTGTGTCACCTATTGTTTGATGACCTGAACTAAGTTCCCATAACTGCCACATGTAAACAGGAGCAGCTACCTTAGCACCATAGCTGCAGTACTGTCTTTATCCTGCAGAGAGAGAGCTTCCACCACTGTCTTCTGCCCAGCTGTTCCTCTGTATGGGGCTCTTGCCCTCCTGTGGCTGCCTTTTAGTTACTCCTTTCAGCTTATTTTCAGAAAAACACCTGCATTTATCCCTATTAATGAAAGAGTCTGAAGCTACAGGTCCAGTTCTATATGTTTATTATCAAAATGCTTAAGAGTTCTAATTGTATGTTTCATGCAAGAATTAAATGACAAGTGTTATCATAAGAGGGAATTTTGTAATATGATTTAGATCACTGTTTACTTATCTTGTTTAAAGTAGAGTCAATTTGTTTCAGAAATATAAAAGGTAATGCATATTGTAGCCTCAGGGATGATAAGTTATTTCCATACTTTTCCTATCAAGAAAATAACATTTTTTTCTTTTGTATCCTGTAGAGTAACAACTTATCCTTCTCTTTTACAGCACATAGGTTTGACAACTGTATCGTCATGATGAAAAATATTAAAAATATACATATATGTCTTCATAATGTCTTTTTCAAATAGGCTTGGATCTATCTCACACACTCTAGACTACTAAGATGAAGAGATGCTATCCTATATTTATGCACCTAGTTCTGCTTTTTCTGTCTTTGTATAACCAATAGCATGCAAGATCCAATTCAAAACACCAGATCATTATAAGAACAAATTTATTATACAGTTGTAAACACATAAAAGGTATATAAAGGACAAACTTGAATTTTAAAGGAGCATACATTGTAAACTGGAACCCCATATTTCATGTAAAAAGTTCTTTTTTATTTCTTGAAAATCAATGATTTACTTAGGGTGTACTTTAGGGAGTTTAACATTGTATTTTTTATTTATAAAAATTGAATTGATCTACACTGCCCTTACCCTCTTCAGTTATCCCAGAATGGCACAACCCACCACGCTGTGTTGAATTAGGTTTACTGCAGCTTCCTGCATTCATTAAGCAGGGGACAAACCAGTTTTAATTCCCACTGGAATCTACGGACCACTGTCAGAAGGGACCGTGGGGTTAGTTATCGAAAATCAATTTTAATCTCTAAAGGATTTATTGTAATTCCTTCTATGATAATGATTTTCATCAAGAAATATCGGTTGGACTGTCTCTCACAGACATTTGGGTGATCAAGCCTGCTGATCTAATCACTCAGAATATTCTCCTTCCCACAGATTATTCTTCTGGACTATTATCTGCCTCTGTATGTCCCCAGAGGTGACAGATCTCTTTACAGGCCCATATTTTGAAACTTTTTATTAACAGTCAGTTTTGAAAAAAATTAATCCCTAAAGGATAAAATTGAAACACTCATTTTCTCTCACTCTCTTTCCAAATGTTAAAGGCAGTCATTTAGATTCTTTGATTATTGGTTTAATTTTTGTTTGGCAATGCAGCTGGAGTCAATCATAACTTCTGTTTCTAGAGGCTTGTTTTGCTAAGGACTATAGATTCAGCCTGGGAAAATTCTTGACTTGATTTCTCTTTTTGCCCCTGAGATCATTAGGATTTGGTTCTTGCGCCGTACTTGGAGTCACTCTTCTGTCACTTCTCCGCTGTTCTGGCCATGAGAAATAACAGTACACAGCAGTGTTTAATCCTAGGAAATTCTCTCCCTCATGGGCAAATTTCCAGAATGGTAAGTTTCCCTCCTTTGGGCTTTTCCAAAGAGAAGCAGACCTTCATGTATCTCTGGGTGATATTAAAAAACAGGTCTAGATGTAAACTTGAATCACTTGAAAATAAATTTACCAGTGTTAATCCAAATGTATCTGCCTTTTAGTCCTTAGGGGGAACTGAAGATGAATCCCTCTCTCCTCAAGAATGATGCTGACTGCTGTTTATAACACAGGTTCATGGATAAAACAAAACATCCCTAAGGGAACCTTATAAATTTAATAACAGTTTTAAACAGAAACAGGTATTTAGAAGTAGAAGCAGCCCCAGTCTCCACAGGACTGCCTCTCCTCATGATTTCTCTCCAGAATGTCTTGTAGGCAGATCACTCTCAGAGATAATCTCTTTATGTACCCAAATTTGACTTACTCACCCCTAGATGTAATCAAAATTACCTTAACAGTCTGTCCCATCAGCAAAAACAGTTGCATGTGGTTATCAAACAACATTTTTTTCACATCAGATATGACTTTCCTATAAATATGGCTATCAAAACAACAGCAAGTAACTTGTATAACTGGAAATTCCAATCAGATAAACCATCAGCATAGAGCCCATCTTAAAAGGTTTAATTCCCTCTAATTTTTATTACAAGAGATCTCGGTTAATTGACCTATGAAATGTTCTGACTTGTCTGTTTATACTGACAAATATGAAAACTATAAAGAGTCATTTTAATTCAATTTGGCCAAATATATTTGAGTGCACTCTGATTTTATAAACTGTTCTGTGTATCTTTGTTTTGTCTATTATGTAAACAGCTGTTATATTTGAGCTCAGTAATGAGTATTTCCTTTTTTATTTGCAATTTTGAATTTTTGAGAGATCCTTTAGGCCCAAGGGTGCTATTGGACAGCATTCCAATTGATGAATAAGGAAGCATCTGCCTGTAGAAATTTCTCCAGTCTTTGTTCATTAATAAGGAGCCCCAATAATCTACATAGCCTTATGGGAGTCACCCTAATAAATGTTCTTTAAAATATCTTATAATTATGTGTTCACATTGATCATCATCAAAGGATTAAATTTACTAGACAATAGGTTTTTATTTAAAGGTGCTTTGGTACAAAGATTTTCATATGGCTCTGATAACTGATTGTTAATAACCTCATGATATATTAAGAGTATTCATTCCTCCAGAAGTACAGGTCTTCCAAATTGTAAAACAGGAATTAGTTATGGTAATAGACTTTTGTTTCAGATTCAGACCTCTGCCTTTAACAAAAATTTATGAGTTATACATTCCACTAAAGCTCAACAAGTTAGATAACAGCTTCCTATGTATTAGATAGGGATGATTGGCTAAAAAGGGTATTTTAGGCCAAAATGGAAATTCAGGTTGATACCAAATGTTAAAGTTGTCACAACACAATAATATATATGGATTTCACTATCATCATATACCTAATAAATAGTGGCTCCTTTTGAGTGTTGAGATGGACCCATTGACTTCCCAGCCATTCATGTATTACTAAAATGGCCTCTGTCTTTATTTTTCTTGCTGTACCCTTACGACAGACAATGAGGACTTTCAGCAGGGTTCCTGATAGTCCCAGGCTATGTTTGGAGTCTCTTGTACCCTCTGGGACACCCTACTCTCTTTTTGTTTTCTACTAACTCTGTTTTCCTGCTGCAGTCAGTAATGAGTGTCGATGCCATGAAGAAAGGAAAAGAGTGAGTTTGGGAAAGAGAAAGACAAAGAATCTAGGAATCTAGGACCCAAGGCTTCATGGAACCGCTGTAAATGTTCCTACAACAATGGTGACTCATGTAACCTCCTGAGTGGGAAGATTGTTGGACTCCAGAGGACAGGAGTTAACCATTGTATGTTGTTCTCAAAGCAGGGTCACTAAAGAGAGCAATGTCCCCATGCTTCCAGAGGACAACTGTGCTCAAGCAAAGACTGTCAAGAATGCTGGCGTATGACACAACTGCCAAAGGAAAAATGGAAGAGTTCAGTGGTTCAGCTATGAGTCAAAATCAGTGCCTGAACACTCTAAACTACCTTTGGTAAGTACATACAGAGAGATCAATTTTGATTAACATAAGTTTCATTTTAACTTGATCTCAAACACCCAGATGGAAGGATTACAGATAGATAGATAGATAGATAGATAGACAGATACATGCATACATATACACATGCACACACATATAGATACATACATTGATAGAGTACTATTAAATTAAATGGAAGATTAGATATAAATGTGGTTTCCAAATACCGTACCAGACCCTGCTGGCAGTCTCCAGCTATACCTATAGCTTGTAGCCTTAAAAACCTTTGATTATGAGTCCCACTAGCCAAACAGAATTAGTGACAAAGATGTATTCTGTGATTCTGAAGTTGCCCCCTTTTAACACAGTGCATCTGGAGCCATATTTCTTCTGCACAGATATGATTAGATAAAGTTTAAAAGTGTTACAACAGTTACAAAGTTCAACCACAATTTTAAAGTTCACTGTACCAGATATAATGTATCACAATGGCCAGTAAGTTAGACTCCTCATCAATAGAGCCATGGGAATAGTTCTCTAGCTACAGATATTTATCAGATATGGAAAAACAGAATGCGATCTACCCCAGTTGCATGAAACTCCCACGATGAAAGAGGAAACTGGATTGGCTGCCCAAAGGGGATTGCAGAGTCCAGCTATACACAGTGAAGCGGTACCTCAATCCAACTGGTATGATTTTGGCTACCAAACTCCCAGGTTACCCTTTTAGCCTGAACTTCTCTGGGATAGTCAAAGACTCCATCCCTCATTAGAAGTCCAGCTAGCACCAAGGTCTCTTCCCTTGGCCTGGTTTAGACTTCTGAACAATTGTGGACCTGGGTGTCAGATGTGGCCTGCTGACTGGGGAGATGGGTAAGGGGTGTTATTGTTTGGCAACCTCTCTATCAACCTCTCTATCTTCTAACAAGGACAACATTTACAGTGTGTGTGTGTGTGTGTGTGTGTGTGTGTGTGTGTGCGTGCATGCATGTGTGTGTGTGTTTCGGGTGGGAAGACAGGGTTCTTTAGAACCAAAATGATTGCCACTGTTCCTCCTAGAAGGATGAGTTAATCCTGTGTTTTGTGCTCCATTGTGGACGTTTCTGCTGCAAGCTATGGGGGACAGTGACCTATTAGGCTGCAGCTATGGTTAACCATGTGAATGTTCTCCCGGGAACCTAGGTTCCCAAGAGCATCTTCCTCCACCACCTCTAATCCTTCCCTGGCTTCATTTTGCTCTGCTTCCCTCCTCAATTCCATTCTCATGAACTGAACACTTATTTTTGTGTTTTCTCCGGTGATCTAGGGTTCTAATCTCTAGCTATCTAGCATCCCATTTCCTTCATTCAACACTAACATGAGTTGAAGCATATGGTCAGCTCCATGCCCATATCCTGATGCTGCAAATTCAGAGGCTAGAGTTCAATTCTGAAGAATGTGGAGGAAATAATATTGTGGCTAAGATCAGGGAGGGAAAGTTCTGAGCCCATTGTTAACATCCTCAAATCCTACCACTAGCCACCCAGAGGATTCCCCTGTTTCTGTGCTGCCCTTCACGGTCACAAGCCTGCAGCTGTTATATTATCAGCACCTCACTTCCAGTTGCACTAGGAGGGCTCCTTCAACTCTGGAGCCCCATGTGCTGCAGCCCAGTCTCTGTTCACACAAAGACATGCTTTGGTGTTTCTCTCAACCTGTTCATGATTGGTTTCTGAAGTACAGTGGTAAATGCTGTAAAACTACTCCAAGTTCTTCTACTGAGTAGTACTCAGGTAACAGTCATTTCAAAAGAAAGAGCAACAAACATTGAGAGCTCTTGATACTCAAGAGCTTCAGAGACCATCAGCCCATGTAGGAGGAGTAGAGTGCAGAGACCAGCTCTGGTAGAGTCATCCTACAGCAGTCAGCAAAAGGTGGCACCAGATATTCATGGCCAGCAGGTGGCGGTGGGAACTGTTATCAGTACCATGCAATAACATCAGGACTGCTAGCAGACCTTCCCTTTACCTATTAAGGCAAAAGGACCCAGTCTGATTGTAAACTTCCATAGTGGAACCAATTCCCTGTAAATCAGGTTCCAGGTGACAGGGATGAGTCGCAGGTGGGCCTGGCCACTGTCTCACTCATAACTGTGACAACCTTTGTATGCTCCCACCACATACCTAGATTTAGCCTGTGACACTGCACTCCTGGCCTGAGATGCAGCCCTTACTAGGCCTCATCCTCTTCCTTCGATCTCTGTATCAATACTTTTTTCTAAATCCCCGTTGGAGTTCAGTAGAGTAACAGATTTAATATTATAAACATCTCCAGAAAGGTAGATGTGTATTTAGATATAAGATTTATAAAATAGGCTTTCAATGGCCGTCTGCAGAGGCAGGTGTGGAAGAATGCAAAAGGGCTGTCTCCATGCTAGATAGCTGGACAATCCAGTCACAGCTGGAAGATCCGGAGCTCATTAAAGATTTCTGGTTGAATTCCATATCTAGAAGCCACTGTCTGCTTTGGAAGGCTGAAGAGTCTGCACTGGAAGCCAAGAGATGGATTTGCAAAACAGATGGTGAAGACAAGCTTCGGGAAATGGCAGAGGTGAGACTTCCTTCTTCTTTCCCTTTTTATTCCATCCAGGCTACAAGCCTATTGGTTGTTGTCATCCACACTCCATGAGTCTGTCATCTACACCCAGAACTATGCTAAGCCCATCAGATGAGTATTTCAACTTGATATCACAATTAACTTTCACAATTCTGGCCTCCATGACTAGACCAGAATTAAAGGTAGGAAACAGCCTGAGAAAGAAGGGTAATGAGATGTCACTGGGTGTGAGCAAGGGAATCACCAACAAAGGGATGACAACAGAGCTCTAGAAACGAGGACAGAGAGTGTGAGACAGTCCTGCTATCAGTGCAGAAAGAATGGGCCCTGTACAGATCTTCACCCTACACTCACCACCTCTGGCCACCTCCCAAAGTCAGGAGAGACAGTTACTCTACTACTTTGCTGACCACACACAGATGACTCCTGTTACTCGGTTTGTCCCTGGGCAAGCCTGTGTTTGATTTTCTTTACCTTTCTTTTGTTTTTATTATACTTTTCATTTCTTTTCCTCAGTACTAGGTATTGCAGTTGGACCTTCCCATTGAACTATATCTTTAGCCCTTATGTATTTTATTTATTTTAAGGCACAGGCTGGTTAATCTGTCCAGGTTCAGCTCCAACTTGCAGTACTCCTGCTTCAGCCTCCCACGTGGCAGGTATTACAGACCTTTGCCATTACCCAACTTGAAGATGCTTTCAAGTTGGTATAGAGAACGGAGGTAGAATCTCTAGGGCTAGGAGATGAGAGGGAGAGTACACTAAATGTGAGACAGCCTCTGTTATCCACAAGTTTCCTCAGTTTCCCCTTCTGCATGTTCATCATCCAACCTGCAACAAAAGAGTGGAGTGGACAGTTGTCTTCTGTGTGTGAGTTGAACCTATACCCTGAACACCAGCTCAGGATGGTATACATAGCAGCAGAGTGAAGTCTATTCACACATAAAGCACAGAAAGAGACAGGTACATGAATACCAAAAAGCAAGATAACTGTCCCTCCTCATTTCCAATGAAATGCAGGGGAAGCAGAGGGGGAAAGGGAGGCTGACTAATGTTGATGAAACATCATATTCAGTGTATATAAATATGAACACAAGTGTCACTATATTGCTGCAATAGATATACCGCCAATGAGACACAACAAGACCTTCACTCACAGTCTCTATCTTCTTCCAGCTGGGACCTGGTCCATCAACTGTTGAATCATGCTCACCAATAGTATGTCTCCTTCCTTGATGTGAGAAAAAGAGGGCCCTAACATTTTCCTGCTTGGCCAAGGTACTCACACAAGAGAAAAAGAAGTAGGCACAGGGGGACTCTAAATTCTAATGCCATACACTAACTGAATCAGTTTAGGAAAAAAACAACAAGAAAAACTGATGAAGAGGCTTTTGTTCAATTATTATTAGTGTCAAAAATCATTCACAGTGGATAATTGAATATTCCACTGATCAACACCCTCTGGTTTTCCCACTGGACAGGGTTCCATTTTAGATCTCTAACAGATAGGAACTACAATAGTTGGACCATTATAAAATCATGCCAAATGCCACAGCAGGTAAACTGGAAAGGCAAATATACCAGTATCAGGATGGATGAAGGTAACTTTAGTCATGGGAACAAGCACAAATAAGTCCAAAAATTATCAAAGAGAGAAAATGAGTAATATTTCCTACAATGTCACCCTGGAGGGAGTGCTGGATATAAACATCATTTTGTAGGTTTATAAAAGGACATTGTTACAAATCTTAGTTGAGCAGTGAATTTACCTAGGGCTTCCAAATTGAATTGATTTTTTAAAAAATTGATACACTAAAAATATTTCTTGTGCATTAACAATTCTAAGATTTAATGACTGGATTAATTTTCATTTCTGCTGCTGCTATTGGAAACAAGCATGAAAACAAAACAGTAGAGCACTTTGAAATCCAAACAACACATACGTTTTGAAAAGATTAGAGAAAATAAGGTAGAGAAAAGAGCATGAGGAAAGATAGAAGTGTAGGGTGTTGGTGTGAGAGGAATTTATATAATAAAGCCTGCCAATTGTAGAAGAATAACTACTGGTCACTGTAGAACACGCAGCTGAATGGAATCCATGTGGTTCTGGAAACAAAGACTATTTTAGGATTCTGGCCAACAGCATCAAAGGAGCGTTGAATGGGATGATGTTGTATTCTTTACTCTCCTAGAGAAGCTTGTCACCATGTTAATCCTGAAATGAAATCAACTGTTCTGATTACCTGAGGAAACTGGTTCCTCACTACCCCTGTGAGTTTCTGGATGTTTTCGGGGAGCTTTTGTCCTTCCCTTGAGGATTGCTTCTTACTGCAGGGCACATCACTCAGACAGCTGGAACAGGTCCTTAATCCCTCTGGCACAGACTTTCTAGCATCCACCACTGAAGTTTTGGCCTCCTCAGTAAAGATTCTTGAGATAGACTTGTATGAGACATTGTCATAGTCTTTTGGCCCCCAGTTGCACTCCTGCAAGTAACTGACATAAGATTCAAGGCTTCAACTGGGTGCTTTGTGCCTCTGTGATATACGCAGATCTACAGCACATTTTAGATGTGACTCTTTGGGTGAGTATCATGAAATAATACTATAAAAATCATCTCTGTATGAAACCTTTTTCTTTGTAAACACTGACTCCAACGCAGTTTTCCACTTTCTTTGTTACTTTTAAAGACTCTTCCAATTACTGATCATTTCCCAGAGCCCTGTCCTCTAAGTCTCACATTTTGTCCTCACATTGGCTGTTTCTGATGCCCATAATTTCAATCACATTTTTAATCAACTGCATTTGTGTTCGCTAACATTTTATAGTCTCTCACTGTTTTGTATGCTAGTGATTCATAATTTGAATCTCTCTCTTTAGCTCCACTAGACTTTTATTAGTGTCTTCTTGAGGCTTGCTGATCACTTGTTCCAAAAGGCTCTTTTTCTGAATGTGCAAACCTTCTTTAAAATTGGAAAGTCCCTTATACCTTACTGAATCATATTATCTGCATGGATACCCTTTCAGAAGTTTTGTTGTATGGTATATGATTTCATTCCGAGACACATTTTGAAAGATTGAGAGGTTTGAAGGGTGTGTGTGTGTGTGTGTGTGTGTGTGTGTGTGCTGGAACTGGTGGTTTGTTTCTCAGTATCCAATTCTTCAGGAGTGAGCACATTATTGTTTATGATACTCAAACAATTGAACCCATGGCATAAAGAAGAAAAGAACTGCAAGAAACAATTATAAAATATGGCTTATAATATTTAGTTAAACCACTTCAATATGATCAAATATCAATTGGATATGGTAAACTTTAAAACCACACTATGGGGAAAATCTTAAGTCACCTTGATATGGATATATAGGTTTACAGATTACTAATTTCCATTCAATAAAAACCATAGTGTAAGTTGAAGCATATCAATGGACTAAATGCCACATCCTTCAGTTTGACCACTTCTGAAAATTAAACTCAAGAACCCTGGCTTGACACCACAGCATACTGGCCCCATGATCATCTTTCAATAATCCTGAGCTTCCCAGCAACCCCAGAAGATTCCTATTCATCTCTCACCCTTTGCATGTCTGTTTCCAAGGCTGACTAACCTGGTTTGTGTGGTAGGGTAATACTTTGTCCCTGCAGGGACCCTCCTCCAATGCGCAGGTCTTAGCTTCCATCTGGTTGGTCTTTGTTTATCACTCTGTTGCCCTCTGCTGGCAATATCTAGAAGCAGAACAGGCTAGGATTTTATTATAGCTTATCCTGTCTCCTCTTCTCTCATGCAGGTCACTTGAACCCCAGGCTAAAAGTGGTGGCTTGAGTTGTGGGTGTACAGGTCCTACTACTTACTGCATCCTGCAAAGATCATGTGAGACCTGGGCAAGGTACAGTGAGTAGCTTGAGTGTGTGCAACATGGGCACTCTGTCTTGCTGCTCTCTGCATAGGCCATGTGTGGCCTGGGCCAGTGCTGGCAGCAGTGTGGGGGCAGAGCATTCAGCTCTTCTCTCTTTCTACCTCCCACACAAGGTGCACAAATCCTGCTTGTTGGATTTTGATAACTTTTCCACAAGTACAAAGACTTTAAGATTAGGAACACAGTAAAATTTTTCATGTGGGCAGCTTACAGGTGCCCTTGTGCCAGTTGTGCTAGCTTCTTTAGTGTTGTTATCATGTGGATATCATGACACAAACAATTTCAAAGTGCCAATGAAGCTAGTTGGATGTGGAGTTTATGATATTCTTGGATGCTTACATTTTTCACTTACCTTTACTGCAATAGACCATCTGCATACACTGAGAGATCTACTTTCATGCCTTTAGTAGAAGATTTTTGAGATAAACATGATGAATTCATGGTCATATCTCAAAATTTAACTGGAAATATAAGATGTGCAGTCTCAAAAAAGCATTTCTATGCAACAGTTAATTGTACTTTTGGTGACGGTGAAGATTTGAAGTGGGTAAAGAAAATAGCCCCTCTTTACTCACAGGTGAAGCTTTCCTGTTAGTGGATTCAGACAAGGAACTTATTACCACATCTGAAACACTTGCAGACATTTTCTCTACATGTCGTATACTGTCATTTGACCTGTATCAATGAATCCAAAGTAACAAGAATGGACTCTTTCCTCAAACCTAAGTGAGTTTTGTTTGGATATACCATACTAAGATCTGATTAGGTATCTTGAATAAATGTAAATGAAAAGCAAAATCAAGATGTTGAAAAGATGTTTACAAGCCCCTTTCAATTTGACTTCAAGTGTCAATTGAATGGCTTTTACATGATCGAGCTGTGGAAATAATGTGAGAAAAATACTACTCCAAAATTGTATGTACAATACTTCTTACTTAAACGTTGCATGCATGTCCTTGAATTTTCCCTTCTGTAATAATTAGATATATTAAAGTACACAGATCATCATGAGAAATTAATAACTTTTAAACTTCATGGGTCTGGGGATTTAGCTCAGTGGCATAAGCACCTGCCTGGCAAGCATGAGGTCATGAATTTGATCACCAGTATCCCCCCCAAATTTAAACTTAAGCCACATTTTATACCTTAGTTTGTTATTTTGTAGTGTTAGATTTCATTGTTTTCTTTTAAAATTTCTTTTAAAATATGGACTATTCTAAGATTGAAAGGCGATTCAATGCAGTATGTTGAAAATGGGAATATTTTGTTGTTTTCTTGGACAGGGAAATAGGACCGTCTAACATTTAAAACATCAATGAAGGTTTGAAATTTTTGGTCTCCTCTCTGAAGGAATTCCAACTTTGTGAGTTGAGAATAGCTTCAGAGGATGTTTGAGAAGAATTAAAAATCATAAATTGTGGAAACATTTCAAATATTCATAATCTTTTTCTCTGAGAAACTATGAAACCAAAGCTTTTCCTTCTAAAAACCACACACAGAATTCTTTACTCACATCAGAGAGCCTATGGCAACAGGCATCATTGTCAAGATGCCACTCCTCTGGGACACTCTTTCTGGGAGAAGATCATCTCCTTGGTCCATGGTGGGCTTCGCTCTTTACTTTTGTTCTTGTCTCACTCCCACCCACTTTTTCCCAGCTGTACGTCTGATATGGTTCTCACATTTTCTATCTTTAGTTCAATGCTTTTGAATCTTGAGGTGTCTCCTCTCATCTTTATCAAAGTACCTCTCTCCTGTAGTTTGACCTCCAGCACATCATTGGTCTCCAGCGCATCATTGACCATATTGACCTCCAGCGCATCATTTATGTCTAATTGAGTTTCAAACTATGGTGTCCTTGTTTCCTAGGAAGACCTGCTACAGATTTAATAAATAAAAATGTTCTCAGTTTCGAAATATAACGCATGTTCCATCTATGAATGCTCACACTTACCTATCAAGTGTATCCTAAATTTCTACTGAACCTTTATTTCTCTTATAAAGCACCCTAAAATTCCATTACTATGATGGGAGTCAATGCCTGCAAGAACATGTTGGGTTAGATTCTTTTTTCCTTATTGGAAACCAGAGGCATCTCTGTGACAGAGTGAGAGGAACAGAAACTCACTAGGGTATTTTTGGTGACCTGCCTTGGGTCAGGATGCTTCTCGCTGTAGTTTGTGTTCAAGGGAAAAGTTCCCAGAGCTCCATTCAGTGTCCACCAATGTGTGGCAAGCAGTCTGCTTCTAAAGAGCTTTGTAACAGGGAGTGGAAGGTGTATTAGTCAGGGTTTTACTAGATAAAACAGATATAATATGAGATATACAAATGTATAAGAAATGACAAGATTGGTTTATGATGGTCAGCCACAGAGACAGATGAGGAAGCATGCACATGGTGTCTCAATGTCCATTATATGGTACTATGTCTTCCATAGCCAGGATTCATGGGTCCAGGAATCAAGAGGTGGAAGCAGGAGTGGTAACACTCACCATTACCCCACTCCTGCTACCAAAATCTGTATTTGTCAGGGTTTTACTAGAGAAAACAGATACAACATGAGATACACGAATGTATAAGAAATGACAAGATTTGCTTACAGCCACAGAGGATGAGGAAGTATGCAGAAGGTGTCTATACTCTGGAGGCCAAAGGATTCAATCCAAGGACTGGAATTCACCCTAGTGTCTCATGCAGGTCCACACCAGCAGGCTGATGAGTCTACAATAGAAAGCTGGAAACTCTACTATGGAAGGCAAAAGAGACTGCTGGAAAGCTGAAGAGTCTACACTGGAAGTCAGGAGACGACGTCCAAACCAAAAGAGAAGACTGGAGCTTCTCCAAATAAGGGAATGTGTTCATCTTTGCTTCTTCCTTTTTATATCTCCAGGTGATGAGCCACCCTAGGGTGGTTCTTCTACACCCTAGGGCATAGAGTTGCTAAACCCATTTAGTGAAGCTTTTAGATGTCTCAAGTTGACAGAATAAATCAACCACTACAGAAGAGGAAAATCATTTCCTACATGGTGACTACCATGGAGTAGACCTTCTTCTCAACTTGGTCTAAGTATCATGCTCCTAAGTACACAAAACTGTGGATGTATCAGTTCATGCCCAAGCCCATCCACTGGGACACTGGTGAGTGAAGGAACTCAAGGGTCCACATTACCTAGAAGTGTGGCACTTGGAATTATCCAAGCTGCAAGTATGGCACCATGTATTTGAATGACAGACATTCTCCTGTCTCCCTGTGGCCTCTCTGATGATCTTTACATGGGACCTGATCTGGTCTTGTAGGGCCACCCTACAATCTCCCATGCTGTCTTGTTAGGCATAGCAGTTCTCCCTAGACAACCACAACAAGGCTTACAGATTATGAGGATTAGATCCTTAGGTGAACAACCAGGGTTGAAACCAGAGTCCTGCTCTGCATCAGCATAGGAGTTACTGTAGCTGCATCAGTTCTCTTCTGGGAATTTCTGGAACCAAAAGCCGGGAGAAATCTGGAGGATGTAAGATCAGCCTACTGGAGGTTCCCTATGGGGAGATACTGAGGGTCTCAACCCCATATTGAGGCTTGGGGAGGTCTAATCTACTACAGGATAGGTAGAGGGTCCTTGGAGATTCAGTTGTTACATCTCAAGTCTGTACTGGTCTCCATCTGGTTTTCAGAAAAACAACTGATAAGCAGTTTTCACCCACACCAGGAAAGATACAAAGAATATGATTAACCAACCAGTGATAAAGGTGTGAGAGTCAAGATGATTGAAACAAGCAGAGGAACACAATGCTGAGAACATCCACAGACATCATACCTTAGACTGCTTATTATCCAGCTGCAGGATGCTGGATAATAAACCTGGATGATATATGGTCCTTTGTGGGTAGTGCTTAGCGACAGAACTTTTGCCAGAGTGTCAGTCTCTCTTTTCATGGGCCAGGGGTTTAGTTCAGTGGCATAAGTGCCTGCTTGGCAAATGCAAAGTCATGAGTTCAAGTCCGGTACCAAAAAAAAAAAAAAAGAATCTCTCTTATCACGACTCTCAGAATCTCCACTCAGGTGGCATGTTCTCTACTGAAATGAAGAACAGGCAGGAAAAATTTCACAGGGGCAAATACTTTGTCTACCTCTCTGGGCCAACGTTTCCTCAGATATGTGCTGACTTGCTCAGGGTCAGCATCATACAATGTGTCCCTCTCTAGGCCATTAGGCCTGGGGATGCCAGGACTGGAGTGGCTTATGACACCTAAGCTCTATCTGTATCCCTAGATGTGCTTCATCTCATCAACCAGCTCCTCCTGACAGTTCTGGGATCCCCTGCACCACGCTACCTCCTCCCATACTGCAGGGCTCTCTTGTGGGGTTCAAGTCACTTCTTCCCACTCTCTGGGGCTCCTTCTCTTGGGCCACTGATACCCTAAAGCCATAGATCCTTGGAAATCACATCCTTGACCTCTAAAGTGCAACCTTTCAACTATAACTTTGCTATTGTCAACATCATCTGGATGGCCTGAGAGTCATAAAATTACTACAACAAATGGCAACACTGTGGTAACTCAACATAAAATCATCTTGCCATGGTGATAAGAGCAAAATGTGAAATACACTGTGTGCTGGAATCAAGATGTGAGCAGGGTCTTGCTCTCTCAGAAACCTTCAGTGATGGACCTCACCTCCTCCAGCGACCAGAGCTTGTGGCTCCATCACTTGTCCCTCTGCCCCTTGTGAGCATATGGCTTTCCCTTCTGTGTTTAATCACACTCCACCTGTTTCAAAGCACACTTATGATGACACTCAGGAATAATTTTAATAATCAAGGAAATATTCCTATGTCAAATCCTTATTTCACTTAAAAGGAAAAATTATAAGAGGGAAAATTGGAAGGAAACATACACAGGAGGGAGATAAAAAAACAAGTCCTGATGATCATTAGTTAAGATAGAATATCTGGGTGGTAACTAAACATAGTAAGTCCAAAGGCAGCCTGCTGGGTCAGATCGCGTGCTATCAACATGTTCCAACTCAAGAGTGAGAAACTGTTATAGCCAAGAGGAAGGTAAGGAGACAGGATGGCTTCTATAATTTGGGTATGGTCAGAGTATCCTCCAGGGATTAATGTGTGTTAATTTTGTCACCTTCTCCACCATATTAAGAGGGTAGGGTTAGATATGTGAGACACCCAGGTTACTGTTCAGACAAGAGGAGCCCAGAATGGTGGTTAGGGGATGACTGGATCCGTGCTTTTCCTTGTCAGAGGCTCCATTCTCTCCTACTGAATGAATGTACACACCCAGCTGTTTGCTGCCCCCTCCAAGCAAGTCACAGTTGTCTCAGTTTCTGATGCTCTAACAAAACCACTACACACTGCGTTAGTTTAAGCATTGATATTTATTTCTCATAGTTCTTGAGGCTATAAGTCCACAAGGCATCAGGGAGTTTGGTGTTTTACCTGTTTCTCATACTTGGCATCATTCAAAGGATCCTCAAATTGTCAAAGAGTGGAAAGAGGAAAAAGGTCATAACTACTTCCCGTTTTCATCTCTTGTACAATACCCAAAACTCATTCTCAAGAGCTTATTTAACGATTTCCTGGGAGCCCAACCTATGAATACTGCCATTATTGTCTTAGGTTCTACTTAATGGTTTGGTGGTGGAATAAACAGCTCCATTCCTCAGCCAGACCTCAGCCAGACCTAAAGGAGCATTCCTGTCCTCTGCCTGACCTTAAAGAAAGGAGGCTGTGTCCACATGCATGACTCTCAAATAAGCACTATACTGGGAAAAGAGCAGGATCAGGGAGAAGTGTATGGGGGCCAAGACAAGGATGGCACAGGGGAAGGGCTGCTGGAGGGAGTGTAGTTGGTTCCATAGAGACTGTCTGGAGCCAGTAGATGTGCAGGAACACGAGTCACACAGCACAAGCTGAGCACCTGCTCTCCCATACTGGGAAGTACTAGGATTCAGATTTGCTGAAAAATAAATCTAGGACTCCACCCAAAGGTGTCACTTTGGTCCAACAGTCTGATTTACACTCATCATCAAACAGGGAAGTGCGCCGTGCTGGTCACAACCTAAAGCTCTCTAAAGGGCCAAATTCAGCAAGGTAGCATCAATACTGAGCAATAAATCTAGGCTCAGCTTGGTCACAACAAAAGTAGAGCTTTCACAAGGATTTGGGATGATGATCTGGCAATTGTATTTTCTCCCTAGATTTAGCACAAGATTAATCATGTTATGCTAGGTCTAGTAGTTATCAGGTATGTATATAATTGTGACATCCCAGGCCTCAGCCCCACTAACTTCCTAGCTTGTCATTATTCATTTTCTCATTGTTTCCTAACACATGTCAATGCTGGATAGGGTTGGGCTTATGGTGTCATCTCTACAATTAGAAGAGTATATATAAGTACATGTTTCTGCTGGTAATTTGAGAAACTTGCTCTAGTGGCAATAGGAAGCTCATGCCTCTAGTCACCCCAGAAGGAAGCACAAATTATCACTGTACTCAATTAATTTGATATTAAAATGCCCAGCAGGAGCAAGAGACCATGGAAATCTGCCTTGCTTTGTGCAACATTAGAAGCAGCACTGGTGGCACAAAATCTATCACAAGACCCAGGGATGCTGGCTGAAACTTCTGTGTCAGTAGCCAGCTCATGGGGCTGTGGCTAGCAAACCTCATGTGCAATTCACAGCCTGGAGCCTCTCTGTGTCAGACACAGTCCCCACCACAATTTAAAACACAGTAGCCATCTAAATGGTCTTAGCCTGGAGTTTGACCCAGATTTCTGACAGCCACTGATTGACTTGGTTTTGGCCCTGGCAAGTTCAGTCATCAAAGGCCATGGGAGGTGGTCATATTTTGAAAATCTAACAGTCAGTATGAAATTGGCATGTTGGGATCTGTGAGGTGGGAAACCAAGTTCCTTCAGAGCATTACCAACTCTGGCTGTTGCTCTGACAAGGGAAGAAGAGGCAGGAGGGATTGCTGTATTTTGTGCCTACACCAGAGGGTCAGCTGATGTGACCATTGTAGAGATGGGGTCATTCAGGTCAGACATAGGTCCAACCATGGGAATCTTCTCCCAGCAGGATGCAATCCCAATAGCACATGCCCCACATTCCCTGCCCTGGACACTGCCTCTGAGTGCACCCCAAACTAGTGTGCACATCATGGTGGTGAGAGTAGAACTTGAACACAGTTAGAATGGGCAGAGTTCCCAAGTGTTGGGGTCAAATGGAGGGTTTGTACCCACAGGTAATTGCCAGATGGAAAGAGCTCCACTTTTCTCATTACATGCCTGTAATAGATGTCCACCTCTTTCCTGGCAAATTCTGTCTTGGTTATCATCACCCAGCAACCAAAGTATCCTGCTAAGTCTTGAGGCCACCGTCTCATACATCAAAACCCTCTTGTTCTCCAGCACTGATGGGGATGCTGATGGAGGATCTTTTACATGCGTCCCTGGGTGAACATGAAGTGAGGTTTGAGCAGAACTTTTCTTGTACTGACACTCCCATTTTAGTTTATTTCAGGCAGACTTCGGGCTTTGATCAAAAGTGTTCAGTCAAGGGAGGAGTGAGGAGCATGCATAACACTCTGCCCAGGACCTACTCAAGGCTGCCAATGGCAACAAAGAAGCCAGAGGGCCCTGGCATTCTTGCCTTGTGCCTTCTCTGCACCAACACATCAGAATGGTTCTCAGGGACAGAGAACCTTTAGAATGATGCTAACCAAGCCTGACCTTTGTCTTTCCCCAATATCATGAGCCAGTATACAAGGAGTACACCATTGAAATCATGCTGACACGTGTATATTTAGACATAAACGTGGGCGCCTCAAGTAAAGTAGCATTTCAAGAGACAACTGGCAGCACTGTGCTTTGAGAAGTGTCTTCCAGCTCTCTCACTGGCATTGTGGCTGGTGACAAAGCAGGTTCACAACCTGGGATGAAGTGACAGAAGAACATGATCTGCACAAACATGAGACACCTTAATGGAAACATCAGGGTAAAATCACTTGGTTACACAAATGTATGCATTGGGAGAGAAGGGAATAGGCAGGCCTGACTTCCACAGCAGGTCCTACCCTGTCCTCCCATCCAATCCCACCCAGGCATACTCACTGTCTCACTGTCAGTCAGTCAGCAGTGTACTCCTCTGTGTGGGAGAAATAATATCAGAGCACACAGGTGACAAACAGTCAGATAAATAGCTATCTTAGACTCAAGACTCCTGCATTGCCTCTGTGTACATCGCTCCCAGTATCTGAGGGTTCCTTGAACTCCAGGCCTAAGAATGGGAAAATTAGTCACCTGTACCTCAAAGCTGCTCAGGAAATGATAAGTCCTGGCCTGTTTAACTGTAGACTAAAGTAGCTTTCAACTCACAGCTCTATGTGGTCTATGTTATACCAGTTTCTGGGCCAGTCCACCTGAAAGTAAGGACATCTCCCACATCAATAAGATCTTCAACAGGCAAACCCAAGACATAAGGAAGGAGATGGCCCTGATTAGCAGGACAGGACATATGGATTGGCGCTGGCCCAGGTTAATGAGGCTAGGGATACTTGGTCCTGAGCCCAAAATTGCCATCTGGGAAGGTGTTTGCTAAACTGTCTCAGGGAGCACGTGGTGCCCAAAGACCTGAGGACACACAGAACAAAACGTGGAAGCCATCATCACTTCAGTGATGAGACTGGAAGACGGTATCTACTGTGACCATTCCTTGGTGCAGTGGCATCAGAGCTGGACACCTAATATTCCACTCACATCATTCCAGATGGTGCTCTCCTCTGAGGTCAGTGAAGGTGAATTCAGTAGGGAGGCCCAGAGACCTGGCAACACTGTGGCACTTCTCTGTCACTTCAGGGTTTAACTTCTTGGTCCTTTCTGTGTCCAAGAGAGCTGTGAGGGGAGCAAAAGAGAGAACTCTCTACATAAATTTTTAAGACTGCGTTTTGGTCAGTAGTTCAGATGGCTTTAAACTTTCAGTCTTCCTTCCTCAGCCAACCTAGGTAATTATAGGTGTGCCTACCACCCCTGGCTCACTTCATAAACTCATGTATAAATTAATGCAGTCAGAGACTTCTCCATAGAAGGTCTCTGGAAAGACTTCCTCCTTAAAAGGGGAGCTTGAAATGGAGAGAACTGTGAGTTCTGGAGAGTTGGAACCACATTCTACAGGTTCCATAAACCAGAAACCTGAGGGGATGCAGCATTTACTCACCAAAGATGAAAAGAGTAAAGCTGTTAGTGTCATCAAAAATCATGTGGAAAAACATGATGGCAAAGTGCTTGTAGTCAGCAGCCATCACTTTCATGTTGATCTTGTGTAACTCATCACCAGCTACAATGTGGATGTCAAGGATCAGCCTTTCCTGACCAGGTGGAAAGGACTGTTCCCTCCCTCCTCTACCCATTAGCATCGGCTTCTCCCCACAGGACGCATCTCTGTAGAAAGACAGAGAGGCCTGTTCCTTCTGGAAGGACTCGGCTCCCCAAAACCAAACTCAGACCTCCCTCACTTAGGACTCACTTGTTACATTATGAAAGGTGAATACACCAGGCTTCTCAGTTGGGTGTGAAACTTCATAGTTTTGCTTACTTGTGAAGTTGCTGTAAGAGTAAGAGTAAGGTAGGGTGGGGTTGATCAAGGGGAACAAGGAGAGGGCTCCAGCTTGGTCTCCCTGGGTTACAAAAGCAGGACCAGTGCTGCAGTGGGATTCTGAAACTCAAGCCCAGCCCAGTCTGTTCCACAATGTGGCAGGTGCTGATCTGGCCCACATCCATGGCATGGCCTTTGTCTGCTGAGCTTCTGCCTGGTCTTCTTCGGGGTCTGTCTAACCCTCCAACAAGCACTCTGTGTCCTCTATTATCACCCCAGGGAAATGTGTTACTCACAAAGATCACATGTAAAGATTCAATATATTTATTTTGCAGCTACCCTTTCTAATTTCTCCTTGAAATTTCCCGAGCCTCCATTCTGTTCAATGTCAAGCAGTAATCTAGTCCTTTATCCAAAAGTCACTTCTCACTAACCCTGAGTCCAACTAACCCTTGCACCATAGATCTAGGCCCTTGCAACTCCCTTCCCATGACTCTTGGGTCTTAAATTTCTCCAGGTGCAAACAAACCTGTGACTAGAGCCCAAGTGCACTGCCTGGTGATGTCTATGTGATAGCCTGTCTGATTCTACATCTTCCCCATTTCTGTCATCTTCTACCTGTGAATTCTTGGATTATTTTAGCACCTCGCTCCATCAGATGCTCAAAATCTCTCACTTGATCCAAAGACCAAGCCCAGGATTGGGTTAGATGCCCCATATTTAGGACTGAGATTGCTCCCACCCCAGATGCTGATCAGTCCATGCTCAGGGACCCGGGCTGATGTCTGGCTGGTTTGCTGCATCCTAAGGGGAGGCCCCATGACTCAGAGAATCCAGCATGGCTTACTGTGTCAGATGTACCTTCTTTTTTGGAGGTGATGATGGTCATATTTGTGGCACAAGGGTTTCACCACTTGACTATGGCACTGAGCTACATTCATAATGCCATTTTTAAAATTTTGAGACCGTATATTCTGATTTTCAAAAACTGAATTTGATTTTCTGTATTTCCTGTATAAGCTTCTGGAAGGAAGCCTGCTAGGATTACAGGCTTGGTGGTACCTTCAGTTAATTTCCCTTAAATCTCCTGATGTAGCATGGGCCAGGTCTTTATAGGAGCCTGTGTCTTCTTCCTACTAGGATAATCTACACTCTACTGCATTACTCCTGACTGTGCTTTTGCTGCAGCCATATATGATTATTAAAGGAGAAGAGGGAAAAAGTGTGGAATGCAGAAAAGTATAGAGCAATGCAAGGACAGAAATGAGGAAGCCGATAGTGTATGAG
>PVJX010016574.1:0-39978 GCA_004027295.1 Dolichotis patagonum | reverse complement strand
ATTTCTTGAATGACCAATGATGTTGAACATTTTTTCATTTGTTTACCATTTGTATTTCTTCATCTGAGAAGTGTATATTCTTCTCAGAATGATATACACTTCTCAGAAGAATATACACTTCTCAGATGTCCATTTTTGGATTGGGTCTTTGAATTTTGGGGGCCTGATTTTTTTCAATTCTTTATGTTCTAGATATGTTCTAGATATGTTTTCAATTCTTTATGTTCTAGATATAAGTCCTTTGTCTGAAGGAAAGTTGGCTAAAATTTACTCTGTTGGTGATTTCTTTTGATGTGCAGAAGCTTTTTAATAAGATTCCAGTTGTTGATTTTATGAAGTATTTCCTGTGCAGTTTGGTTTTTGCTCATGAACTCTCTGCCTATCCCTATGTCTTCAAGATTTCTACATACTTTTTTATTTTAGTAGATTTAGTGTTTGTGTTTTAATATTTAGATATTTGATCCATTTCGACTTTAGTCTAGTGCATGGTGATAGAAATGGGTATAGTTTTCATGTTTGGCATGTGGAAAGCCAGTTTTTCCAGCAGCTTTATTAAAGAGTTCTTCTAGTGAACATTTTTTTGTCCCTTTGTGAAAGATAAAGTGACTGGTTATGTTTGTAGTTGTGTCTACATCTTTAATCTGTTCCATTTATCCTCAGGCATATTTTTTTGCCAGTACCATGCTGATTTTATCACAGTGGCTTTATAGAATAATTTCAAGTCAGGGATTGTGATGCTTCCTCCTCCCTTACCTTTGTTGCCCAGATTTGCCTTTCCCATTTTGCCTTTTATAAAGGAACTTTAGGAGAAGTTTCTAAACTTTCAACATGAAATTTGTTAACATTTTATAAAATACTGGATTGAATCTTGTGTTTTAAACATTGCTGAAAAATTGTAGTGTTTATTTATTATTTATTTACAGCGCTGAGGATCCAACCAGGGCCTTACACATGCTAAGTAAGCATGCTACCACTAAGCTGTATCCCCATAACTAGCAATTTTTTTGAACCAGGGATTGGACTCATGACCTCATGCTTACCAGGCAAGTGCTTGAGCCGCTGAGCTAAATCCAGGGCCCCCAGAACTAGCAATTTAAATTTATGTCTATGTGCTTAGTTTGAAAATGTCTTGTTGAATGTAAGTGCTTCATTTTCTTATTATTTGGCATCTCAAAGTCTCATAGTACAAGGTATACTGTTTTTGATACTAGAGATAAATCTATATCTCAAATTTCTCTTCTTGATAATTAAAAACTTTGACCTATTTTTGTCATATCTTCTCAGATCATCATTGTTTCTATCTAGTAACATGGGTGCTAATGATTTCCTACTAGTGTACCAGTGTCAGGTTGGTCACAGTCTTGTCAGTAAGGCTTAAATTACTGTTATCCTTGAACTTTTGTGTCTTTGAGATGATCTTTTAAAACCAGCTGTGTATTTGTTCAGGGCTAATTTAGTTAAAGACTAGAAAATAATATCTACAGTTAATCTCCCTTATTATTTAGTATACTTGTTTTACAGGATCTGAGGTTTTAATGTTTGATATGTAAACCTAGGGTGTCACTCTATATTTAAATTTAGGTAAGGTTAGTTCTTTTTCTTTAAATGAATGAATGAATAAATAAATGGACAAACATATATAGTATATTGCTAGGATATCAATACATTAGGAGTCCACTGAAATGAAGTATAGGTGGGAAAGAGAGGAGAAGATATGGGGAATAAAAGCATGGTCTCCAGAGGACACTATCTGGGGATAGGATTTCCTGGAAGAGTGTAGCCAGCACAAGAATCCCAGGACAGGAAGTGGGGTTACAACTTTGCCACTGTTGGGTGGCAGAAACAGCAGTATGGGATTTTTAAAGGGCTCTGATATGAGGGAGGAATTAGACATAATCTATCTTTTATTCTTTAGGAAAAGCCATTTGAATTATTTTATCAGTGCAGTTTTATAGTTAAGTGTATTGAGTTTTAGCAGAGGGGACCAAGTGGAGGGTCACTTCTCTCCTGAATGCCTGGGGCTTTTTCTGCTTCTACACTCAACCTTTCTCCGATTCAGATACAGTTGGAGCAGAAATTGGGAAAAGTGAGTAAGGCAGCAAGCAGTCAGGGATGCTGATAAGCAAACATTGCCATCAATATCCCCCTGCCCCTGCCTTTCTGTAACTTGCTACTATACCTTCTGGGCAGCAGCAAAAGCTGCATTTGGGAGTTTCAGCTCTGCCAGTAAACTTTCAGTGACTTTGGCTGGGTCGGTTCTCTCTAGGAATTAGTTCCTTCATTGGCAGACTGGGAAGCTTGATGATCTCTAAGAAGGTTCCAGCTCTGATCCCCTGTTTATTCCCTTTCAGGATAGTGCTCTGGTCTGCACGCTGTCCTGTTTATCAACCTCCTTTTACCATGTCCATTGTATCTTCTAAGATGATAAATGCTAGCAGTCTAATTAAATATATAAATTCATGCAAGGTAACTAATAAGCAACAACTATAAAATATTTCTAGCTTCTTCTTTTCTTTTTTCCAGACAACATTGACAGCGTGCCTTTTCACAATGTAGTCCTAAACAGGGCTCCTGCATTCTAACCGCAAGTGTCTAATAGAACTTTAGAAGGAAGGGAACAAATATTAGCATTGGAAAGATTGTGTCTGTGAAGGAGTTTGGGCTGGATGAGATAAGCAGGGTGTTGGGACACAGCCATCGATTCATTGCATGTGTTTGGCTAGACTGGGAGCAGTGGCCAGTGCCAGGCTTTTTGAATATGGTTTCTGTCACCAACAGAGTTGGCTGTTTTTGAAGTCTGCCAGTTAAACCTCTTCCAAAATCTTAGAGTACCTCTAGTACTCAAGAGGAGGAGGGTAGAAGAATCTCTTGGGAAAAAAATACCACTTATTTTTATTACACTTGATCTTAACTAAAAGGCCGAGAAGTGATCCCTCCACTTATTTTTATTAAGAGCATGCTTCCCTTTTTATCAGTTTTCTGCAGCATTTGATAAACAAATAGATTTCATCTTTTCTCATTTTCTTGTCTGTATCCATTTGTTCCCATGGATGGAAGTAATATTGAGTAGTGAAATGGATGTATATTACCAAACATATATTATTTACCATATGCCACATATATTTCTGGGTGCTTTAATAAGATGGAAATAATAATAGTACCTGTCTCATAATATTTGAGAGATTTACATAAGCTAGTATACTTGGAAGACTGCCTAATATAAGTTCTCACTAAACATTAGTGATTATTATTTTATTACTTAATTTACACAGCAATGGTGGAGATAGATGTCATTATCCCTATTTTATATAAAAAGAAATTTAAGAGTTTGACAGGAAAAAATGACTTCCAAGACTACATAACCACTAAGTAGCAAAATTATAATTTAGATATAGATGTCCTGATATAGAAGTCCCATGGTATTTCTGTTAAATAAAGGTAAGTAAGTCAAGAGAGTTCCTTGATATAGCTGTGAACCAAAATATTCAGGATAATAAGGAGCTGAATTATTATTGTGTGTTGTTGAGTTTTTGTAGGTGTGGTTGTTAAGGCAGTCCTCACTTTGGATAGCAGAGTGCTAGCTGATACTCTTGTATATCAGAACCATATTTTCACTTTGGATAATTCTGATTTCAATTTCACACAGCTCCTATGCCATGGTTTGCTGTCAGTTGCTATAGAATTATGCAAAATATGGACATGGATCCATTATGCACTAGTTTAAGTTAATGTGGTACAGTGCAAAGCAAGGCTGACTGTATGTCTGTCAGCTTCCCATTCACATACAAAAATTCTCAAATTCTCTTTCCTTTGTCCCACATAGATGGTTCATTTTTATTTGATGACCAATTATCTTTTTTTTCCCCCTTTCAAGATTTTGTTCTTGCTAGAGAAGAGCACTGTGTTGTATAAATTCTTTGAAGGTCACTAATGATTGGCTCTTCACTTACAGGCATACCATCTCTGACATTTATTTATCAAGTAGTAGATCTCTTTCTGGATTGGGGCAGAATTACCTGTTATATTTAATCTCTGTACATGTCTCCATAATGTCTTATGCTTATTTCTCACTTGATGCATTTTTTAAGGTCAGTTTCAGCAATGTACAAATCCAGTTAGGACAGTTTTCTCTCTATCGGTATTCTATTTATAAAAAATGGTGTGTGAGTATAGCAGTATACAGTGAGCAGCTATTAAGTAAGAACTAGGGTTACTTAAATATATATATATATATATATATATATATATATATATATATATATATATTTAAACTTTTAAGTGCTTAATAATCATTTCAACCTGAAGTTTATTGCATTGATGCCAATTTTAGAGCAAAGTAGTACTGAAAATACTGAAGCTGTGAATCCCCTTTTGACCTAAACATTTAACATATTCTCTTCTCTTGAATCTATATTGCCCTTCCCACTTAAAACTATGTTTTAAAGTCTGCTCTTAGCATCCTTGATTAAATATTCTGAAGAACAGCAATCCTATAGTGACCCTAATTTTATTTCTATGACTTATGTAGTGCTGGAAAATTAGTTTGGGGTTAAGAGAATTTTCCACTACTTCTTGGCAGTGTGAACTTAGGCACTTTAATTTCTTCAGGCCTAAGTTTTCTTATCTGTGAAATAGGACCTACTTCTTAGAGTTGTTTTAAGGGTTAAGAGAAAATCTGTGTTTAAAAGAGGACATTGTAAGTAAAAGGTACAGTGTAAGCATTGGCTATTATTAAAGTGAAGAGTACCATATTCAGAATACTTTCTCGAAGGGGTTAAAAGAAACTACTACAATAGAATATAATGTGAAATCATCCTACAGTTCCCCATACAGGAACCCTAGACAGTCTTTGAGAGAACTCTCACTGATCTATAGTAATGGGTACTTTGAGAACCTCTTTAACAGCAAATTGTCATATCTGTTGTGATACAATTCTTTTATTATAGGGTTGGCCTCCTCCTTTCCAAGTTTCATAGATTATGGAGACTAGCAGACTTGGATGCAGTGTGAGTTTGGGTGTACGTTTTATCAGGGCTGAATTTGTGATTGAAGCAGTAACTGAAGAAGCAGTGATAGAGCTGAAATCAGCAGAAGCCAGCAGCCAGGGAGTCTGATCCAGGAGGTATCACCAGGGAGGGCCCAGGTACAGCCTGGCTTGATCAGTGAGTACAGACCCGATTTCTAGTTCTAGAAATCCTTCCTATGGAGGCAGCACATTGGATCTGTTAGTTCTAAGATTTGGACCCTGTTTTATCTGATGAAAAAAGCTCAGCTCTTTTCACTAATGATTGCGTGTTGTTTCTCTGGCGAGGAAGGCATCAGTAGAGAAAAGAAAATTATCTGTATCAGTGGAGGAATCAGTAAGTGCAGCATCTAAAAGAATAGATGAGATAGTATTTGAGAAGGCGGCTGTGAAGTCGAGGTGTCACAGTCATGGTGATGGTAATGGAGGATATGGTGATGGTATGATAGTAGCGGTTATAGTCTCTCATGGATAGATTAGAGTTTGAGATTGCATTCTGGATATTTGTACTTCAAATCATCAACTCGTAGTCTTTCTATTATGGAACCTCAGAGTTGAAAAAAGTACACCAATCATCCTTTAATGACATGGTTCCATAGAAGTATTGCCCAGTCCATGCTGGGGAGATGAAAGGCAGGGAATTATTCTTGGTTCTAAGCTCTATGTGGACAAAAATTTTGTCTGTATATTTAATTTTTGATGACTGGAGCAGAGTCTGGTAGTTCATAGGTATTTAGAAGATAATGCTGAATGAAAAAATGGTTGGGCAACTGGTTAGTTTTGTTTTATATATTGAATAATATATACAAGGCATGATCTTGTATAACTCTTAACCTTGTAAGCTATGTATTACTACTTCTAACTTATGGATGAGGACACTTAATAATTAAGTAATTTTCTTAAGGTGGCATTACTAAAACATTATGTTCATGATTTGAAAGTTTAAGTATAACTATTACATTATACAGTATTGTGAAATTATTACCTCTCTTGTCCTGGATAATATTATTCTATTAATAGAGCCTAAATTTTCATGAAAGCCACATTACATTGTTGACTCATTTAATCTTACTGCCAACTAACACTCACAAGCAATTTAATTTACCATGTCTCATCACATGCTCGAGCTTCTGGTTGTTTTGGATCCACATGCAGAAACTTGCATTTACTCCTTGTAGATTTTCTCTGGCCAGATTAATCTGATCTTTTTCAAAATTGAGGGTTTTTTTTTTTTTTTGGTCTTTTTGGGACAACGTCTCACTACGTAGTTCAGGCTGGCCTTGAGCTCACTTTGTAGCCCAGGTTGGTCTCAAACTCTCAACAATCCTTCTCCTTCAATCTCCCCAGTGCTGTGATTACAGGCATGTACCACCGTGGCTGGCTGGTCTTTTGGTTTTGTATAGTTTTAAGATTCTTTCAAGTAGTTTTTGGCATTTATTGAAAAACAACAATTTTGACTCCTCAATTTTGTTAATATGGGGTAAAGTATGTTGATAGATTTTCCAATGCTTAAATGTTCTCATATTCCCCCCCCAAAACTACTTGTTACTGTGTATGTGTGTGTGTGTGTGTGTGTGTGTGTGTGAATATGTGTTATCATACTGAGAAACTAGAATTTTTTGTTGTGAATTTGTATCTATTATTCATGTATTTTGGTGTTATCTCTGGAGGTTTTGGGTAGTAGGGTTATGCCAGCTTTTAAAATATATTGGAAGCTTTCCATCTTTGTCATTGTTCTGGAATAATTTGGGGAGAATAGGAATTTGTCAGTTCTTTAATCATTTATAAAACTTACCTATAAGATTATTTGATCTTCATGTGTTAATGGTAGATATTTAACAGTATTCTGTTGGTCTGTTCACATTTTTAACCTTTCTCTAGTTAGTTTTAGCATTTTACTGGAAATCATATATTTTCTCTTTATTTAAAAATACAAGGTTTCATGATTTCTAAAAATTTATTTGCTACTTTTCTATATTTGTGGTTACATTCTCTGTATAATTCTTCACTTAAAAAAATTATTGTTATAATCTTTTTGGATCCTGACTGTATCATTTAACATGCTCTAATCCAAAGGAATGAATCTCTTAATGAAGAATGGTAAATACCATTTTAAGATATGAGAGATCCATCTTATTATTTTAAAGTGATAAAATGAGGTAGGGGTATTTTACATATTTTAGGTTATTGCTTGTTTGATCTATAAGTCACAGGGGTTTCAATTCTTACGTACCTTTAAAAATGACCATATGTGTAATTGTTTATTGGTTTTCCATCTCATTATTTCACCTATATTCACAAGAACTGTATGAAGTAGATTTGTTCTTTTTTTAAAAATTGAAATGTATACATACAAAGTCCAAAGTGTTTAAAATGTAAATATATGTATGTGTAACAAATAATTATATGTAACCAATATCTAGGTTAATAAAAAAGAACACTGACATCCCAGAAGCTACTTGTGTCCTTTACCAACTGTACCTACACTTTCTCTTTTTAAGCAACTACCATTTTTTATTTAATGTTAGTCACTTTCTTTACTTTATAGTTTTACCACCTATGAGTGTATATCTATACACATTTTAAAAGAAGTTTGGTTTTGCTTGTTTTAATGAATTATAAGTGAACCAAGTAGAATCTATTTTTATGTGTGCTGCATTTTTTGCTTAATGTATATTATTCATTATCATGAAGTCATAGTTCATTGATTTTTTTCATTTTGTATCAGTTATTTATCCTCTCTGTTGTTATTGGACATTTGGACTATTCCCAATTGCTGGTTGTTATAAACAGTGCTGCTATAAACCTTCTTGTGCATATCTTTATTTTTGGAACTCATGTGTACGAATTTGCTTAGGCTGTGTATGAAAGGATGAAATTGTTGAATCGAGGGAATGCCCATTTTCATTTTTACTAGGTAATGCTATATGCTTTAAAAAAAGAGAGGTTATTTAGGCTTCAGCAAGTCTGTGAGTAGTTTGACATCGACATCCTTGTCAAAACTTTGTGTTGTAGAATTTAAAATTTTTGCCAAACCACTTAATATTTAACAATCTTCTCTTGGTGTATTTGTCTACCCTTTACTCACACCACACCAACTTCATTATATTTGCTTTATAATGAATCTTGCTATCTTGTAGAGTCCTGCCATCTTGTTTTTAGTTTTTAGGAGTAGCTTGGGACTTCGCGCCCTTTACATTTCCATGTCAGTTTAGAATTAGCTTGTTAAGTTCTACAAAAACCAAACCAAACCAAATCCCAAACTATTAGATATGTCAGTTTTGTAACATTAAATCTTCCAATCCATAAACATTGTCTTTCCACTTATTTCACTTATTTTCTTTCTTTCTTTCTTTCTTTCTTTCTTTCTTTCTTTCTTTCTTTCTTTGTTTCTTTCTTTCTTTCCCTTTGGTACTGGAAATTAAACTCAGGACCTTGCACTTACCAGGGAGGTGATGTGCCACTGAGCGATATCACTGGCCCTTTAGTTTTCTTTAAAATCTTCACATAAAGTAAATTTTCTTGTACAGGAGAGAATTAAATAACAGTTTAAGACAATAATAAAGGAGTCAAGAAATTGATTGCTAAATGAATAACACAAAAATAAAGACTCAGAAGAGGAACAAATATGTATCAGTGTTTCATAAAAAGTGCCACAAAAGTTTGTCAAATACTGATTAAATAGTGTTGTCTTTGTTCCCTTATCAGTATTACATACATGTTTGGATATTATCCTTTTTCAATTTGTTGATAGGTTAAAAAAGAAATAAATGTACTGGTTGTTTCATTGACAGGCACAGTTTTACTGGTTTGTTTTTCAGTATTGATAGATCTTTTGGCTGAAATGGCTAACCCTAAACAGTTATTTTGGTATCATGTAAAAATATCCCAAGGAAAAGGTCTGCATGGTAATTTTCAGTCCAAATATATTTTAGAGACTTTGAAACATAAGTTTGGTATGACTTCTGAAATAATGAGATAATGCCTGAGTTGCTTCTTGGTAGTAAGTTTAGTCATTTCCATTTGGCCTACTAATTCTTTGAAAATACCAGGGGTTTCTTTTATTGTACACTTACAGTCTCCAGGGGAAGATGGAGCTAAATGCATCATTTGACATTAAAATGTAATATATTCTTTATTTTAAAAACAGAGATTGGCATAATTAAAAGAATGAATCTGGTTTCCTTAGTTCCAAATGAATACAAGTTTCTGTTTGTAGTGAAGGATGCTGTATAGACAGGTCTCAAGCTTGTCATTTCTAGGGAACAGCAGTGAAACTGTTTGTTCCTGACAGCAGACAGCCCCACTGCAGAGCCCTGGTTTCATGTTACATTAACTATTAGTGCCATTCTTTCAGGAGCTATTATGCTGTGACATCAAAGATTTTCTGACAGGGCAGTGGTAGGTTAGCACTGAAGTTGTCTACTGAAATTTTAAAGAATGGAATTAAATATATATGATCAGACTTTAATATAAGAGATAGAGCCAGAATTAGAATGGTTTAAGGAAAGTTGTAGAAATGTTGAATATATAAGCTGTCCACCTTTGTCTTTCCTTGTTTAAGCAAAATTCTATTTTTTTTATTTTTACAACAAGTGCAAATGGCCATTATGTTAACGCTATGATAGTTGATCATTTCAAGAATGTTATTATGAATAAGCAAAAATATTGCCTTTTGTGAAATAAAATTTACTAGGTTGACTTGTGGCATATTTGGTATAAATGAACATGTGCACAGTCATTGCAACAGTGAGACTTACTTCTCACTGATTCACAATTAGTTAAAAGGATCCAACTACATATTCTATCAGAATTACAGGAGTACAGTTTTTCCATGACAAGTGAAGAGATAAAAAATTTTGCCAATGAAAAAGTCTCCAGGGGAAGACTTTTATATAGCAGTTGTGTAAATATAGTCAATTTAAAAAATTAAATTTTGAGAACTATTAGTCATTTATGTCCACATAGGCTTTCTGTTTAAGAAAAATGAATTAAGTATTGTGGTTTACAGCAATCAGGATTGCTGTAACTATATGATTATGATGATATTTTTATGAAATATTAGTTAATTTTAGATTTCTACTTCTAGTCTGGGCACTTAGACAATATAATTATAATAGTTTTATTTGAGATTGAGCAAATAAGTCATATGTTTATACAAATATATCCTTAGTATTATAGTTTTCTTTTTATTAATGTAATAGTAAATAAAACTGGTTTTTCAATTGTAAAGAAGATGCATCATAATAGTTATTTTAAATAATATAATACTGATGTCAGTTGAGAAAACTGCAGCAAAAATATTTATAGACACTTGCTTTAGATTTTTTTTTTTGAGATAGAGTCTGTGTACTGCAGACTGGCCTTGAATTTGCTTATAGAGCCCAAGCTGGCTTTGAACTCATGGTGCTCCTGCTGCTTCGGCCTCCCCAGTGCTGGGATTACCGTCGTGTGCCACCATGCCCAGTTAGATTATGTTTCAAAATAATTTTCATCCATTTCAGAGTAATACACATTAAAATCATGAAAATAGTCACTTAAAAAACAGAAAATAGAATGTAAAATTTCTTGCTCTAGTGTGTGTCTCACAATTAATCATATAGATTGAATTGCACAGGGAAAGAAATATTGCTACATCTTTTAAATTATATTATTTGTGAGAAAAAAGGGAGGTCACTGAGATATATAAATATATATTTCTGCAAAAATTCTTATATGGATCACATTATTTCAATCCTTTTACTTCTGCCAACTATAGAAATCATTTAAAAGTGCTTGGAATTAACCTACAGAGCACATATACTTTAGCAGTGTTTCCATTAGTTGGCTAAACGTTACATATATATGTTTGAAGGTTTCTAGTATACTTATTAACTGAATGGCTGAGAGACTAAAGACTTTTGATCTTTTTCGTATGATGGTGAAGGAACATATGAATACTCTAATTTGCACAATTTAAAAAAGCCTTTAGTTTGCTTAGCTACAATGATTATAAAACAATTGACCAATAGTAACTGTAAATGAGCCAATGATGGATGAAGCCTGTCTTTCAAAAAAAGTTGTAAATGGATTTAGAAGAAAAAACATTTATTTATTTTTGAAAATTTTGTGCATTTAAAGACTTTTGGTAAATACATTTTAGACAATTATTTGGACAACATTTATATTTTAGGAGACATAATTGGCCATTTTAAAGAAAAATATCCTTCCTTTAAAAATCAATCAGATGTCCTTACTAAATTTATTGTTTATGCATATGTTATATGATTTTTCCAACCAACAAATATTTACTAGATGTCAACTGTGTGCCAGATCTCATGGGGATAGAAAATAATTAGCATGCATTTCTGAACTCAAAGAACTTTAAACTAGTTAAGACAATAGAAAAGTATATACCTAATTACTAGGATCTGTAATAAATTTGTATCTTCAGGGACAAGAAGAATAAAATCAGCTATAGGATCAGATTAGGCTTCAGCAAGTAAAGTTTGAATTGAAAGTTAAAACCATGATGGATTTAGACTGGCTTTGCTCGCATGGGAACATCTTACTAAGGGTGTTTACCTTTGTCTTTGCAATCTGTGCAAATTTATATTATTTGACAATTTTTATGTGGACTATGTTATTTTGTTAAACTTACTAAAGGTGGTAAATTTAGAAGTTTTTTTCCCAATAAAAATCCAGAAGCCTTGTTTTCATACAGTATATCTTTTTAAACTGATACCATTATTTCTCTCTTCATAGATAGCAACAGAAATGACTTGAAAGTTCTACTAGTAACCAAGTCATGTAATTGAGGTGAATCCTCAAATCCAGTTTTCAATATTATTTGATAAGTGAAAGATAAGGGAACATCTTGAAAGTTTGAAAGTTTACAGGAAAACAAATTTTAAAAGTATGATTTTTGCTTTCTTGCTGTAAATGCAATGTGTTTCACAAATTGTATTAAATCTGTTCCAAATCTGTATATAAAACAAATCTCATAATTACAATGTGTGGCTTTGGGAAAATTTTTATAATTCCATGGACCAGAGAGTGTTGTTAGTTAATATTCAATTTATATTTTTATTATCACTATAAATACGTATCTTATAGAGGATTAAATCTAAAATGTCCCACAAAAGTCTCATGTTTGAAGTGGACCTGTTCAGAGGGGGCAAGTCACTCAGGTGTATTCTCCTCCCTTTCCTTTATGATTTCTGACCACCATGTGGGGAACTGGTTTCATTCTGCCACAGTGGTTCTGCCACAGTGATTTTGCCTTGGAGCTGGCTAACCATGGACTGAATCTACCGAAACTGTGAACCAAAATTAATCTCTTTCAAGTTGTAGGTGCTGAGTATTTTGTCCCAGTAATGGGAAAGTTGCCCAATAGATTTGTGAAAGTTAACAGTTAATATTAAACTTATTTAAGCATTAAAAACCAGCTGTGCATAGTGGTGCGTGCTTGTCATTTTAGCACTCTAAGAGGCTGATGCAGGAGGATCTCAGGCTGGAGCTCAGTCTGAGTAATGTAATGAGACCCTGTCTCAAAATTAAAGAAACAGAATAGACTGAGTAGGATATAGCTCAGTGTGAGGATTCTGGGCTCAATCCTCAGTACTGGAAAAAAATTAAGTGACTGAATTGTGAATTAAGATCTCAATGCTAGCTTCAGTTTCAGTTTTTTAAAATTATATTAACAATTTCTACTTTTAATCTAAGTCAAAACAATGACACTAGTCTTTAACCTAAAAATTATATAATATGGGAAAAAAGATCATTTAAATAATTTCATAAGCAAGTTTGGTTCATTGTTATGTCCAGGAAACAAAGCTTTCCACGTATTTTTTGGTGGAAATATTTAGTAAAAGGGACAATCTGCTATAACTTTTGTTAATTCTTACATTTAAAATGTTTAGATGGACATGAAAAAGATGCTTGTTTTTGTTGATGTTCAGATTTCTTTGCCTTTCAAATGTCATTCTGATTTGATTTTGAGATATTGTCCAACTTCCAAAAATTCTAACATGTGTTTATTTATTTTAAAATTAAGTAATTTTTAATTTAAATGATTGAAATTAGTTTGACTTTCAAATTCTTTCAGAGAATTAAAAAATTCTTTCAGAGAATTAAAAAATTGCAAGCAGATTGATGTGTTAAAAAATAGCAATCAAATATGGATTGGTGTTTATTGATGTGATGAATCCCACCTCAAATACAGAAGATAATTTGATAATGTCTGTCACTCTTACGATGATCACATGCCAATCTACCTTGCATTTCAGACAAATTGACTGTGCATATACACTGTCGTGCACATGCAGTAGAGGGGCTCTCTGTGGGAGCACACAGAAGGAATATTAGTTTTGTCTGAGTGAAGAGTTTTCCAATGTGATGTTTTAGCACACAATTTGAATACTTTATTGTCTTAAATCCAGGTTCAATGTGTTCTTAATTTCATCTTTTTAAAATTATTGAGGTAAAATTCTCAGAACATAGCCTTCATTTTAAAGTGAATGGTTCAGTCGTATTTAGTACAGTGTTATGCAAATGCTACCAGTTGGCTGTGGGTTCTCTTGCTCAGTTTGGATGGACATCACAAATAGGTAAAGCAGAGCTGCTGTAGTGTTAGTATCTTTGAGCTTTGAATGCCAGAAACTCTCAGTTCTCGTGTGAGCAGCTTTCCTTGCTGCTCTCCTAGAAGCTGAGGCCAGCAGCTGCTGGCAGCTTTCTGGATCTCTTCTAGTAGCCAGGGCTAGCACCTCCTAGTAACTCTTCTTTGCTTTCTGGCTGCTAGCTGGCTGCCCTCTGTGTTATCAGCCTTGGCTGCAGGCCAGTTTTAGGGTCAACATTCTTTAATGTTACCAGCTCTTACCCCAGCCAGCTCTGCCTTCTCTACTTTGAGATACAAATTATAAATTGACAAAATAAAACCACCCAAAAGAGGTTCTGTTATGTCTTATGCTGTACCACAGAGGGAAGCATCACATGGATTGACCTAAGAAGACTCAGATGAGAGCTACTAAAATAGATAAAAACAATGAAGTGTGAGTTCCACTATGTGCCTAGTGTCCTGCTGGCAAATTGCAGACTTTCTGCTTAGGAATGGGTGGAACATGGACTCCTTGCAGATTGGAGAGTGAGGCATCCACACTGTTGCAAAGGGGAAGAGTTGAATAGAGCCTTTGGGACAGAGCTACCTGTGATGTTTCAGAGCTGGTGCTGTAAAACAGAAGTCTTCCAGAGCAGTTGTGCGGTGTTTGGGAAAGCTACAGGTGTCAAAGATGGGAACATCAGTCCCTTTCTATTCTGTCCCTCAACTACCACACTTACCTAGTCCCCAAACATTTTCATTACCCGCAAAAGAAACCAAACAACTATTAAGCAATCATTTCTTATTTCTACCTCTTTCTGGTATATGATAATCACTAATATGTTTCCTGCCCCTATAGATTTGCCTGTCATTGATATTTCTTTTAAATGGAATCATATTCTACATAACTTTTTGTGTCTGAATTTTTCTCAGCATGTTTTCTAGGTTCAGCTGTGTTGTAGCAAATATCAGTACTTTTTATAACTAATATTTCACTATATTCATGTTGTAAAATTTATTCATCTGTGGATGGGCATTTAGGTTGTGTCTATTTTTTGACTATTGTGAATAGTGCTGTTATTAAACTATTTGTATAAGCTTTTGTTCAAATACTTGTTTTCAATTGTTTTGGGTATATACCTAGAAACAGACTTGTTAGGGCATATATTAATTCCATTCTCATTTTTTTCACCTGCTGTATTGTTTTCTATAGTGTATATGCAATTTTTAAGCCTACTACCAGCAATTCCCATCAACAGTGTATGAAGGTTTCAATTTGTCTCCTTATCCACCGGTTTCTTTTGTGTTAAAACTTAATGCCCTCCAAATGAGTGTGCTAGTATTTTGATGTCTATTTCTCCCTTTTCTTCTCTTCCCCTGCTTCCCCTCCCCTCTCCTCCCTCTCCTCTTTTCTCCTTTCTTTCTCTCCTATTATCTCTCCTCCCCTCCTTTCCCATCCCCTCACTTTCCTTCCCCTTCCTTCTTTTATCCTCCCTTCCTTTCCTTTTCCCCTCTGTGCTCTTCTCTTCATGGTGCTGAGAATCAGACCTAGTACCTCGCCATGCTAGGAAATTGCTCTGTCCTGAGATTCACTCTCAGCCCTTATGACTATTTCTTAAAGGTGGAGTGTTGGGGATTTCTAAAAACCATAGATAACTACAAATTTAATTGGGTAAAATACAGATGTGACTGTTTCTTTTCCCTCAACAAGAATTCTTCTGGGTTTTCAAGAGATACCTCTAGGCTGAAAAAATTTTAGTGCAAGATAGTGTTGTTTATTGCCAGTATCCCAATTCCTCTAGCACATATAAAAATTACATACGTAAAGACTAGTAATAATACTTATTGTATCCTTACTGGGTTTACTTTAAAGATGAGCTAAATTAGGTGCTGCTCATATTTGAGAGGACTTCTCATACAGCAATTTAGGTAGCTATTAGTAATCTGAAGAGCTAGTGATTTAAATCAGAGGCTCTCAAATTCTTTAGTCTCAGGACCTCTTTGCACACTTGAAAATATTTATGATGTCCAATGGTTTTGCTTATGTTGTATATTTTAATTGATATTTACTGTATTGGAAAATTTTATTATTTTGCTTACTTTAAAATTGCTTTTGTCTATTAAGAATACAGTGTATACTACATTACCAGGGATACCTGTTTAATAAATTCTTTTAAAACAAAAAGATAAAGATTCATAAGTGATGGTAGTATCAAGCATTGTTTTGCTTTTCTTTTTCTGTTTTTTTTTTTTAGTTATCAGATAATGCTAGCTTCATTAAATGAATTGGATTGATTACATTTCCTCTTCTATTTTCTTGAAGAGATTGTTTAGAATTAACATTCATTCTTTAAATATTTGGTAGAAACTTGAGCCAGGGAGCATTTTAATTTATAAATTCAATTTCCTTGGTAGTTATAGGATCATTGAAATTATTTTATGTTGGGTGAATTCTAGTAGTATTTTTTTTCTAGTAAATAGTCTGTTTCTTCTAAGCTGCCACATTCATATGGGTAGGATTAACACTGGTGTTCACTTACTGTCTTTTTATGTATGTGTGATCTGTCGTTATAGCCCCTCTCATTCTTAATGTTAGTATTTTGTGTCTTCTCTCATTCTTTGTCTTTCTTGATAAAAGATTTGTCAATTTAAATGCTAATTCAAATAACCAATTCAGTGTATTGTTTTTCTCTTTAAATTTCATTGTTTTTTGTTCTTTATCATTTTGTAACTTCTGCTTTGTTTAGCAAAATTCTGCATTTTTTTCTGGATTTTTGAGGGGCATTTAGGTTATTCACTGAAGATTTTGATTTTTTTCTTATGTATGCATTTAGGGTTATATATGTCCCTGCTGGCACACTTTTATCCCTGATGTGCTCATTTAGATAAGTTGTGCTTTAATTTTTGTTTAGCTAATGTATTTTTGTTTCTGTCGACATTCCATCTTTGACTGGTGGGTTATTTAGATGTGTATTGCTTAGTTTCCAAAGATTTGGAGATAGTTCTCATTTTTGTTATTGATTTCTAGTTTGATTTCATTACATTAAGAACATGCTCCGTATTTCGGTTCTTTAAAATTCTTTGTTTTGTTTATGGCATAGTTTGTGGTCTATCTTGGTATATGTTCCAGGGACACTTGAAAAGAAGGTTCACTGTGTTGTTAAATGGAGCGGTCTATAAGTGTTCATTAGAATCCGTTATCCAGGCTGCTGAATTTAATTTCTTTCTGCTTTTTGTCCAGTTCTGTGAATTGCTGAACACTGAGGTAGCTAGTATACTAGTTTGAGGAAAGTATGGTAACCTTACCTTCTTTATATTCAATTACTTTCCTTGTTTATAATTTGTCTTAAATATTTTCTGAAAATTTCATTTGGAGCTATATAGTATAACTATATCTGGTAGTATGCTTCAACCATCAGTCATAATTTACAAAACAAGAGATAAAAATAAGCCTACTATATTTAGGCTTGTTTCCCTTGTTTTGTTCTTTCTTCCTTCAGGAATTTTTAAAACTTGCTTTCTGATTTTCTTGTTGCTGAAGATCAGACTTAGAACCTGGCGTATGCCAGTCAAATGTGTCATCACTGAGCTCTGTCCCCAGGCCTTTTTCTGATTTTTCAATAGTCCTTTTTATTGTGTACTTTGTGTTTAGAGAACTTCCCTAAACTATTCCTTTAGGATGAGTCTGTTGGTGATAAATTGCTTTTATCTATCTGAGAATGTTTAGATTTTGTGTACATTCCTGAGGATATTTTTATTGGGAATAGGATTTTGAGTTTCTTTCAGCACTTGAAAAATACTATGTCAGTTCTGCTGCTTATATGATTTTTGTTGAGAATTCTGCTGTCATTTGCGTTTTCTTCTCCTATAAGTAAAATATCATTTTCCTTAAGTGCTTTTGAGATTTTTTTTTTTTTTTTTTAGTTTTCAGAAGTTTAATAATTATGATGTATCTTGGAATGGATTTCTTTGTATGTATCAAATTTGGGATTGGCTCAGCTTCAATTTGTAGGTTTATGGACAGAATTTGGATTTTTTCAGTCATTAAAACTTTGAGGGTTTTTTTTTTTTTTTTCCAGTGCGGGGAATTGAACCTAGGGCCTTGCACCTACTAGGCAAGTACTCTACTTCTAGGCTACATCCCCAGCCTTTGAATACTTTTTTTTAGCCTTATCTTTTTTCTTGACCTCCAGGACTTTGATGGCTAAATATTAGACCTTTTGTTATAGTTTCAAAAATTTTTGATATTAGGTTTATTTGCTTGAAGTCTTTCTGTTCTCTCCTATTTAGATTGGATAATCTCTATTGTCTTACCTCCTGGTTCACTGACTCGGTCCCTTCCATCCTATAAGTGATCCCCTGTTGAGCTTTTTTAATTCAGTTATAGTAATTTTCACTTCTAAATTCTTTCATTTGGTTCTTTGTATTTTGTTTCTTTACTGAGGCTATTTTTTCATTTGTCTCAAATTTTTTCATGCATGTTCATTTAGGCATTTTTATTGTGGCTGTTTTAAAAATGTCTTTCAGATAATTGTAACATTTTTTTGCCTGAAACCTGTAGCTTTTTGTTTCTTTTGATTGAACCAAAAGTCTTTGCATTGAACTACATCCCCAGCCAGTTTTGGTATTTTTAATACAAAAGACAGGATCTTTAATACAAAAGAGACAGGATCTTGCCAAGTTGCACAGACTGGGTTTGAACTTGCAATCCTCCTGCTTCAGCCTCTCAGAGTGTAAGGATTATAGGTACCTACCACCATGCCTGGGCTACATTTTTTGCATTATGTTATGACATCCTACTTATCATATAAACTTCACTAGTTGGTTTCCTTTGACACTGTTACAGTAAGTGAGAGGAGGCTGCTAACTTGTTACTGCCAGATATATGGGTCCTTGTTATTATTGCTGACTGGAAAGTTTCAGTTCAGTGCAGATGAGTTTTTTTTTTCTTCTTTTTATGCTGGAGCCACTGGTGAAAATTTTTATTCTCCTGTAGGGATTCTCTAATATCACTCTGGGAAGAGGGTGGAGGGAACCACCAAGTCTTGGGATGGGGCAGGCAGGGGGACTGTTCCCACTACCAAGGATACAATTCTCAGATCTCTACTTGCCCTTTTAAAAACTTCCCAAGGGCTGGGTGTTTGGTTTCTCATTACAACCATGAAAGAGTTCTTAGGTTCATGTGGCCTTTGTCTGGATCAGAGTGGAACTACAGATTTTTTTTTTTTTCAGTGTTTATCTGGAGCCAGAGTGGTTATTGTCTAACAGTTTCCTAAATGCTGCCACATTCCTGGTTGTTTGGTTAGAGAAAACAGACACTTCTTTGGACTTTTTTTTTGTGTGGTGTTTCCAGGCCATTAATTTCTTTGGCTCTAACTCTGGTAAAAATGAAACAAAAAGAAACTCAGGGAATTCATCACAGAGTTACTATTCAGGTTCCGAGTTCTCTAAGCAGTCTATCCTTTCCCTATCTTTTAGTTGTTTAGTTCTGTTCTTTCTTTTGTCTTTTTAGTTATTGGAGATTGAACTCAGGACCTTGAGCTTGCTAGACAAGCACTCTACCACTGAGCTACATCCCCAGGTTCTAGAGTGTTCTTTTGTTTAACATATAAAGTTTGAGACTTTCAGTGGTACTTACAGGACAGAATAGAGAACAGTAACTTTGTTTCATCTTCCCAGAATTGGAAATCGCCATATTAGAAATTTTAAGAACAAGGATACAGTCTGAGGCAGGAGGATTGCTGTGAGTTTTGAGGCCAGCCTGAGCTAAATAGAGAGATAGTGAGTTCAAGGCCAGCCTGAACTACATAGTGAGACCCTGCCTCAAAAACAAAACAAAACAAAAGAAAACAAAACAAAACAAACACCCCCCCCCCAAAACCAAGAAAAAAGAAAATAAAAACCAAAACAAAAAATGCAAAACACGGATCCATTGCTCCTTTCTTCCTTCCTTATTTCCGTCCTTGTAGGTAGACTATTTCCTCAGATCACCTTAAAATTCTTATTTTCCATTTTATAGATACTGTGAATAAATACACACATATCTGGGTAACACATACACATATATAATACCCAGTACCTGTTGTATTTTAGGCACAGTGCCAGATGATTATACACAAAACCCTCTAATATTAGAGTAAGAGTTGGAATAGTTCAGTGTCTTGGCTTAGAGCAATCACCATAAGGCATGAACTCCTGAGTTGCACATCCCTCTCCATTCTAGTTTTCATAAACAGTTCCTTTGTGTGAATCCATCACAATATGTACAAATAGACTGATGACTTTGCAAACTTCTCTATCCTATTCTGCCACGCTCAGCACCTAAGTCATAAAAATTGGACTTGAGCTTATATTTTCTTGAATCATTGTTCTTAAGGGCAGTCTGGTATTAGACATCAAAATATGATAATTATGGCTACAATAAAAAGTCAAAACAAAATAAGCCTGCATTTCAAATTTTGCTTTAATTAAAATAAATTTTATAGATATGTGTTTGAATGGTACACTAACAGTTTAGGAGAATCAGAAGATCAAAAAAGCAAATAACATCAAATATCATACAAGTGATAGTTTTGGGAAGACAACACAGTTAGCCATGAATGCTGATAGCAAGTAACTGAGATTTAGGGTTAAACGAATTTATTTATTTTAAAAGTAGAAAATTGCACTTCCATGTTTTGATTTAGCTATTTTTAAAACACATGTGTCTTACTTGTTAAAACACAAATTCATACTGTGAATAATGGGAATCATTGTACTGGGTACATGGTTTGTTGACTGCTCTCTTTAGGCTATAACATACTTTCCTTGTTGGCACCAAAGAGCAGTCAATGAGGCATTTTATTAAAATTGAGGCTTGTGGTTCTAATCAAAGGTCATTGGCTGGTTCTCACTTTCTAGTTTCAGATTTGTCTATGTTTGATCAGGAGGCAGCAATGAAATTATTATGACAAAGACTTTGTACTAGCCTGTATCTGTCTGTTGAAACTTAAAAGTCTTTGGAGCTGTGATGCTGACAGCATGTGAACATTGCAAGAAAGTGTAAGCTGTGTAATGTCTTAAAGAAACTTTCACGTATCATCCTCCTTTTGTGTTGTTTGAAAGAGTTTCAGATACTATTAAGGTACTTGTGAAAAGGTGTTTTATTGATTAAAGGAGATTTTTTTTACCCCCACAAATATGCATTGAGACTGTGTTCCTATTACTTTTCTGCTCCGTCCCTGCTTTACACAGCATGTTCATTAACATGTAGATATGCAGTGATTGAAGTCAGACTGCTTTTTAGAGTGGAGTTGTCTTGATATAATGAGCTCCTCTTTAATCTTCAAAAAATTGTTGTTACTTTCTAAAAGAGGTTGTTTGTGAATTTCATTAAATTTAATCTCCTCTTCAAACAATTTCAGCATTGTTCATTTTACTACAATTAAAATGCTTTCTGATGCTAAAAAATCACTTTTTACAGATGTATCACAAATGTAAGCACTGTGAGAAGGGCTTTGTTTTTTACTTTGAAAGAAAAAGCTGCTATTTAGCTGAGAATTCTCATTTTTTAAATTGGTGCTCCATATGGAAAATCAGAAGAGGGTGTACCTACTGTGTTACTAAACAGGCTAGTTTGCTTATAAGCATTAGGTTTTCCAACTAGTCCATTTTGTCCCTGGACTAAAGCATAGGTCTAATCATAGTTGAACAATAAGGATCTTAACCTTGTCTTCTCAGCTTGCTAGAGTATATCCCTTTTGACTTAAGAATGTGGGAAGTCTTGAGAAAGAACAGATGCAGTAAAGTTGGATTTCTTCTTTGAACAAAGGTTCTCAAAAGAGATGTATGAGAAGCCGACTGTATTCCTAGTTGTAGAGTACTGATCATATTTCATAGAGAATAGTTTCATTTTTGTAAATTATCTCTTCTGCTTAGGTCGTGGTCCGTAGGACTTGAATGGTATGAGAGCAATCCCTGGCATCTGTTGAAGACCAGGCAGAGAAAGCGATAGGATGTCTTCTGGACAATATTTAGCAGATGGAAGATTAAAACATTTCCAGGTAGTAACAGAAAGTTTCCCAGGTGAATTCCAAGATAGATAGTTTATGAAGGCAAGGATTTGGAGGGTTCAGAATAAATTATTTGAAATCTTACAGTTTTGCCAGAAATCTGAATCCTACTGTGAGCGCTGTTCAGGAAAATGTTCTTCCAGGATGTTTCTTCCTGTGTTCTTTCCAGAGACCTTTTCTGTTATCTTAAAACATCTAGTTAAGTCAGGAGTGCATTCAGAGGTTCTTAATAGTGAGCAAAACTGTGTAGGAAAAATATTTTGGATAATAGCTCATTTTTGCAATTGTGTTTTGACTTCTCATAGAAAGGCAGCATTTGAAACTCAACAGGAGTGTTAGTTGACTGAGCTAATTACACCCCTACATTGGCCTTTATAAGTTATGAAGTAGCTCTATGATGAAAGGGCTTTACCACAGAAGAATGCCTAAAAAGGAAGAGGAAAGGGACCAACAGGAGGGGACAAGAAAAAGTAGTATGGGTGATAGCTACCATCAAGGCACATTACATGTAAGTATGGAAATGTCACAATGAAATGCATAAATTTGCATAATGAGTATGTGCCAATAACTATAATAAACAAACAAGAACCAAAAGGGTTATCAGATATATTTATCATTCAAAGTATAAGTTGATCCTTTGATCTGAAAAAAAGGAACAATTTTTTTGCTATATGAGCCAGGAAATATGGCCATGGTTGTGTTACAATTAATAATAATGATTATAATTTTATTGTTCTATCATGTATAGTCAATAAATAATGATAATGATATTTCATCTCTTTTTTTGATGCAGGGTTTCACTAAGTAGTGCAGGCTGGCCTTGATTTTATTTTAGTTTTTTAAAATTTATTTTAAAGGGAATAAAACAAAACAATAAAATGAAATAAGACAAAACAGTGAGAGCAATATTGGATTTCAAAAACAAGACAGAAGGAAATCCCCCACAGTTGCTGTATTGCATATTGTTATCCTCTAAATAGATGCTAAGGCTACCAGCTTTAGGCCTGCAAAGTCAATCAAACAATTCAAGCATTAAGTTGTTTTTTTACTTGCTATCATCTCAGCCTATGTTTCTCTGAATCAGCTGGTTGCTTTGGCTATGTGTGTGGGAGTGCTCTTTGTGTCTTCTGGCCCGCGTACTTGCCTGGATCACAGGAGGGAACAGCTTGGCTTCTTGGTCTCCTGGCTCACATGGCTCTGAATTTGCTTATGTAGTCCAGGCTAGGTTTAACCTCAGAGTGATCCTCCTGCTTCAGTCTCCCAAGTGCTGGGATTATAGGCAGGTACCACAATGCCTAGCCTAATAATGATATTTCAAATATTATAGCTTATCATACAGAGGATCATTAATCTTCATGTGAGAAATGAACTTATTTGAATTAGATACCAATGAAAATTATACATGAGTCAAGAATCATTACAGAATGGCAAATGAATCATGGAATTTTATGTTTAGATTAACTGTCATGTGGAGATTGTCAGATTTGTGGTAATTAGATCAGAAAATGCTTTAGAAAAGAAAGGAAGGTTGGTGTGTTGGTTACTTTTCTCTCATTGCTGAGACAAAATACCTGACACCCAAAATTAAGGAAGGGAAGGTTTATTTTGCTCACAGTTTGTGAAAGTTTCAGTCCATAATCTGCTAGTTCCAAGGCAGGCTCATGGCAGGAGGCAACAGTTCATGACGCAGAAGACAGCAAATATAACAGGAGCAAAAAGGGAAAAGCGCACAGAGAGGACTCTTTCTGTCTTTTATATTGTACATAAGCCACCCACCTTAGGTAAGGTGTAGCACTCACAGCCATAATCCCAGCATTCGATCATAAATCAATCACAAATTCTAGAAGCCCACCCGCATGGCTGCATGGGGCTTTGGGGAGACATCTAAACACAAACCATAACAGTTGGTAAGCTGGAGGCTCGGTAGTGAGGAGAATATTCCTGAGGTAGTGTGTAGTCGAGAAGAAATTTAGATATACAAATGGCTTTACTGGACACATTTAATGGGGAATATACTTTCTGGAAGGGAATTTAGAGTGTGAAGTAGGGCAAAAAAAGAGATAGGTATAAGTTGGAGAAGAGCAAGGTCTTAAGAAACTTGGCATTTGTAAAACATACATCATAAAGAAAATTCCTAGCCTTACTTATCTTTATACTTCACATGAACACATTACACAAATTTTAATTATTCTCAGGGCACTGAGATCTTTGATAACATTTTCTAATTTTTAAGGGAAGCTGGAGTAGAGAGAGAAATTTTATAAAAAGTTTTATTTAATAGTTGTGATTGGAGTATTTAACAAGACTGAAAAGAAACACTGAATTTTGAGATTATTATCGGTAATTCTAGGATTCTGAAGCTTGGAAGACATCTAACTGACATTAAAAAAGAAAAACTATCTGTGACAATCAAATTATGATTTGTAAAAATAGTGAGAAGTCAGAGAATAAAGTTAGAAGTATGTGTATGAAGTAATCTGACTTACTTTCAGAAGTACTATCAGCTGAGACCTATAAATTGTTATATTCTTGGTTTACAGAGTAAAGTTTATGTTGTATATTTTATGTTTTATGAACTAAAGCTCATGATTTTTATTCAGAACAGTTGAAATATGGTAATTTTTAAATATTAGTACAATTTGAATAAAAGTATACTTATGATCAGGATAAAATGTTATTTGCTGAAAGCTGTTAGAGTTTTCTGGCACAATAGAGAAGCAAAGTACAAAAAGAATAGGTTTATTGAGGTGAGGACGTAAAAAGGAGCACACAACCCATGGCAGTTGCGCTGTCTCCTTCAACCGGAAATATGGGGGGTATGAGATAATTGTAACCTTTGAGCGGGGGTGGAGCTTAGGGCAGGCATTGATGATGCTCGTGGAGCTGATTGGAATTTTCTTTGAGGCCGAACAGGAAGTGTAGTTGCAAGTAGGGTTGAGGAAGAAGCAGGAAGTGGTAGGCGTTCCTGCTTTGGCCATCTGCTAGATTAGACCACTGCCATAATTGTACAGTAACTTACACTAGGGCAAGAACCTTTCAAAATCAAAGTTTTATTATGTGGCTTATTAATGGGCCCTTCATCAATCTGGAATATAAATATTTTAATTTACATAAAATATTACAGATATTTGTTATAGGTTAAAATTTATGTTTTTTGAGTCACTTATGTATGTGCTTATATGGTTATATTTGATTCAGACCTGTAAATGTTGCACTTCAATTGTATTTGGACATTTAAACCAAAAGGTGTAGTGGGATACTTTTATTTTAGTGGGAGAAAGTGTGAAAACTGTGATATTTTCTAAGAGAAAAATGAGATTAGTACACAAGTAGTTTTAAAGAGCATCAATTTACTATAATTTTCAGTCATATTTCTATCAGATTTAGTTGATGATCAGAAAGTGTTGTTGATCTGGGAGCTTGTAATATTAATGTTTTTGATTGGTTTTCTTTCTTGTTTTTAGGCTATAGACATAATCAGTTTTTGATAATTATGCCTGAGTGATATCTCCAGAAATTCTGGGTATTCAAACCTATTGTGAAAGGACCAGTTTCTAGTGATGATTGTATATTCATTTAAGGGTCTTTTATTAGAAAATCAACAGAATATAATTAAGAGCTATATTTTCCTAAGTCCTTATTCTGAGTCAAACATAAAGCTTTTATTGCCTTCTCCTCTACATAAAAATATAAATTAAAAAACTCTGAAGTGATTTGTCCAATTTTCTAACCAGGATATCAAGATCAGGATCTTGAGAAGTATTTATATTAAAAAACTTTCATCTTGATATAGAATTATGAAAACATATATTATTGATGAATATTAATTTGTGCATAATTTTACTTAATTAGTAAATGGCATATGGTAGAAGACATTTCTGCTTATTAATATTTTCATCATATCTCTATTTTCTGAAATGATTTAATTTTCTGGTGGAAGAAATACTTTGGTAAAAATTTTATGTGTTTAAGACTTTAAGAAACACTTAAATTTTATTTCAGAAACACTTAAATGCTTAAATAACTCACCATACCTGAGCAAAAATAATTTAAAAAAGAAATAATTATAGTTATCTTGATAGCTAATTAGTGATAATTTAGATTCAATAAATGCATGCACTGAAAGATTTAACAGTTTTCATAGCATTGTCAAGTTTTTAATGTAAAAGTTAAAGAAATACTTACCTTTTCAGATTGTTTCATTTTTTAATGTTGAGACCACAGATTCTATTTTTGTTTGTTGTCTACTTGTTATTGGTTGTGAATTTTGCAAATTGTCTTACTGGCTAGTGTGTGATTGAGAGTAAGATGTTTTTGTTTCTAGATATATCTTTATAAAACATACAGAGACATAATCCTGTACATCTTTTAAGTGATGACCTTATCTTTTGCCAAAATCAAGTGACATTCAATGCTGATACTATGGAGAGAAAAATCAAAATAGACACCTAATTATAATTATATCCCCCTCATTATATCACTATGTGCAGAACATTAGATTTTTAAAAGATAATACAACTGCTAAATTTGGTAGTTCAAAGTTTCCTTTTTTTTTTTTGCTCCTCCATCTTTTTACCACATGTAGGATTTACTGGAACAGTTCAGACTGAGCTCTATCTTTAAAGGTTTACTTTAAATTCTAATAGTTTATAGGAAATAGTGCAAACACAAAAGGAAGTTAGTATGTTTACGATTCTTCATATTTTCATAAACCTTTAGCATTTATGATATAGTTCAATTGTTAAGAGAATGAAGATTGTTTTAGGTAATCTTTGGAAAATCATTATAGTATGGTAAAATTAGTGCTATATAATTAGCTTTCACAGTTATTGCTTTTGGGATAAAGTCAAATGTGAGCTACACAAAGGCAGAGACTGTGTCTTCTTAACTGTTCTGATCCAATATGCAGTACTAATCCTGGCACGTAGTATTTAATATTTATCAAAAGAGTAAAGAAAGAAAAGATGGGAAGGAAGAAAAGGATGAAAAAATTTTAAGTTGATTGGGTAAGGCATCAATTCCATGTTATTCTGTTGTGGTAGGAGTGTATTCTTTGAGCATGACTTTGAAACTTTGAAAACCCTGTTACTTAAAGGTTTTAAGCACTTTGATTTAAGTTAGCACGGCTTGACATTTTCCTACTACTCATTTTTGTTGGCTAGTGTTGGAAAATAATAAGACTAGAGTTTCACACATTTCAAGGAAATCTTTGATGATGACAGTCATCATTTTAAAGAATCAAAGCCATTCACTTAGTCCATTAATTGAAAGTAGCTGTATTAGTCATCTTTTAGGTTAGATTATTGATAAATTGAAGTTAGAGTTTAGTATTGACAAAGAATCTTGATAATGAAGTATATAAGTCAGCAAAGAAACTCATTTATCCTGTTATTAAAACTTTGTTTTTTATCTACTGTAAATTTTACCTTTACTCTGCTTGAAGTAAGGGCTAGATTTTTGTGTTAGATTTCCATCACTCTGATAAAAGTTGAAGTTATCAATTTATAAAGAGCAAAGTTTTGACTCGTTTCAGAGATTGCTATCCATGGTCACTTTCCCTGTTTCTTTGGGTTTGTGATGAGCCAGAGCCTCAGGTAGGTAGCACATGGTTGAGCAAAGTTGGTCACTCTATGGCAGCTGAAAACCAAAGAGCAAGAAAAGAAGGGTCCAGAGTCCTCTTCAAGGTCACACGTCCACTGATCACCTCTCAGTCACTGGATGACAACCCAGCCTTTAACACATGGCCTTTGGGAACACTAAGATACAAACCATAATAGGTTCTAAGCAATGTTAAGTAGTCCTAGTGTTTGTGCCTCTTTAAAGACATGATCTCAATGGGGAGAGATGAGTGGTACTTTGTAGCCATCTATGCACTTCAGTTTTGAAGTGGTATTGTTTCAGTTGTCCCTTTTTCATAGGTAGATTAGTTACTAGAAGAAAAGTTATAGAAAAAGGAAATATTTTTGAAAATGTTATGTTCCTTGACTTATTTGTCTAGATTTCAATCCTTTTGTTGGTACTCATGTTTAATAATAATTTTTACCATGAACTGTAGTAACTATCATTGTGTAAAAATGAAATCTATATTCGCATAGTATTCTCAATCTATTAGAGATTTTTATTTCCTTTGAGATAGATATTATACATGCCATTTCAGTTTTCCTGGTTCTCCAACTATGTCAGAGACCTGTGATATTTACCAAATCAACCTAATTTATAGTTAGCCCTGAGAAAGACTATAATTCAAAACTTTAAGATCTTCATTGGTAATATTTAATAAAGTTTTATCTAAGCATACCCACATAACCTGTAAAGCCTCTGTTATGCTATGATACCCCAAAATTTTCAGGATTTTTTGTCAGTTATATAACATGTATTTTTTCTGTTTTGAGTTTCACTTGAATGATTTTTATGATTCATAGAGATTTTTAAAAAGCCACCATTTCTGAGTTTTACTTTAGGATTTTTCAAAAAATACTAATTTGTTTTGGGGCCATATACATTCATGTTTAGGACTTTGGAGAAAATTTTAAGTGTTACTGCAAAGATTTTTCAGTAAATATATATATATATATATATAATATTTTAGATTCCAATAAAATATGAAAAATTAGGAAAATAGAAAATGTGTTACAAATTTGGTTTAAAATATACTAGAACATTTATTTACTCATTTAGTTGAGCCCAGTACCTTGCACATTTAAGCTTGTGCTCTGTCATTGAGCTACATCCTTAGCCTTAGATTAGAATATCTGGAGAAACCCTCTCAATTGTTAATCTAGGAAATGAATAAAATGTATATTTGATTAACTTTGTTTTGCATAATTTTTCATGTTACAATTATTTTTTGTGTTACTGCTGTAAGTTTAACTCCATGTTAATAAACATTATGGCATATATGTCAAATGAAAGAGTGTCACATGGTGTAAATCTATCTAAAGTATATTGTAAATGGCCCATAGTTGGGTCTTGGTTTTTATCCAATCAGAAGATCTCTACCTTTCATTTAGAATTTTTCTTTTGAGACAGGGTCTCACTGTGTGGCCCAGGCTGGGCTGTATTGAATGAAAAGTAATTGTCTTGGGCTACATATAAAATATACCATACAGTCAATGTACAAAAGTAGCAAAACTTTTAAAAAAATCTCTTATTAAATTATTTTACAAAGTAACACAAGCCCAAGTTTAACACTTAAATAAGAAAACTTAAGTTTGCTTATTAATAATAAGCATTTGCCTTGACAGGCACACGTGTGTAGTAGGGTAAAATTGAATTACCAGTGATTGCATTTTACTTGCCAAATCACATAAGTGCATACAGTGTCTGATACACACAGGTTTCCATTTGACTGTGTGTGTCAGGCACAGGAGGTGGAGTTAGCACTGCACTTTACCCTACCCTACACCATGTTCTATTCTTGCCTGCTGGTATGCCCTTCAGCACCACAGAATTGAGTCATAAAATCACTAAAACTCACAATAACGTTAAAAGATTATGATATCGTGAAGCCATATTAATAAGTTGTCCAGAGCTGAATGCAGCCCAGAGGCCTTGCTTTGGGCAAACTTACTTTAAGCATTTTTCCTTTAAAAAAGATTTATTGAAGTATAACTCCCATACAATAAAATTCACTCTTACACATTTACTTTTTAGGTAAACAGGTTTAGAAAAATTTACAAATATATACGTTATGTAATTACTACCACATTCAAGATGTGTAGTATTTTCATCAATCTATAAAGTCTCCTATGCCCTTTGGTAGTCATTCTATCATGCTTTTTTCCTGACATAATCAACCAAATGATGTAGAAGCTTATGTCTTCTACATCATTACCATTGTTTGATTTCTTTTATTAGTGTAGTGCTTCTGAGTTTCATCAATGTGTTGTAGGTAACAGTCATTTATTTCTTTGATTTGTTGAGCAGTATTCCATTTTATAAATGTGTGACAATTTGTTTTTCATAATGAGTTTATTCCAGTTTTTGGAGATCATGTGTAAAGCCATTCTAAAGATTTGCAAATGGGACTTCGTTTGGCTGTACGTTTTCATTTCTTTTGGGTAATTACCTGGATATGGGATTAGCATCCTGGATGATAAATGTGTGTTTACCATTTTAAAAAAATGCCAAGTAGTCTTCCAAATGGTTTCACCATTTTGTATTCCTATTAGCAATTTATGTGTTCCATTGCTCTATAGTATCATCAACATTTAGTATTGTCAGTTTTGTTTTATTTTTAAAATTTAATGGTTCTGGAAGACATAACAGTATCTTATTTACCTAATGACTGAGAATTTTTTCATGTGCTTATTTTTATGGGCTCAGCTTTGTCTCTTTGGAGCAATGTCTTAAAAGCTTTTATTTTTTATTATAGTGGGGAGTCTTTCATAGGTTCTGTGTATGTCTTTTATCTGTTGTATATGAGTATTTCTCCCAGAATGGGCTTTTTTCATTTTCTTTTTTGAAATATGTATACATAATATGATGTCTGAATCTAAATAACATATGTAATACTTTGCATACTTATTTGTGGTAAGAACACTTAAAAGCTACTCTTTTTGCAATTTTCAAGTATACATAGAATACACTGTCTTAAAGTGTAGTTCACCATGTTGTCTAATAGATAGCTCAGATTTACTACTTGTGCCTAACTGAAATTTTATGTACTTTGGCCAAGAGGATGTATCCTTGTATATCCTCTCACCATACCATTATAGCTCTTCATTTTAACAGTGTCTTTCAAAGAGTGGAAACTTTTTTTTTTGGTACTGGGAATTGAACTCACAACCTCACACTTGCCAAGCAGATGCTGTACTGCTGAGCGATATCCTTGGCCCAAGAGTGGAAATTTTTAAGGTTGATGAGGTTCAGTTATTCATTTTTTTCTTTTTAGGTATTCTCTAAAGGATATACTATAGGAAGATTTTTTGTATATAATTTTTTCTTACAAGTTTCAGATCATGTATTTAGGTTTCTGACACATTTTCGCTGCATTTTTATGGGTATGATGATGTGAGTGTTCTTCTTCTTCTTTTTTTTCCTTTTTGGTGTCGGGACTCAAACTCAGGCCCTTGCACTTCCCAGGCAAGCACTGTGCTACTGAGCTGTGTCCCAGTCCTGGGCCCTTTTTCCCTTCTCCCTCTCCCTCTCCCTCTCCCTCTCCGTCTCCCTCTCCTCCTCCTCCTCCTCCTCCTCCTTCTTCTCCTGAGCTTCAATTGTTCACAATTATCTTTTGTAGAAGTTAAAAACAGAGAAACTTTTCATTAAAGTTTCCCTTATGATTATTATTTACAGCATTATTTATACCTTTTATAAATCCAGATTTTCATCTAGTATTATTATTTTTCTACATGAGAAACTTCCTTTATCATTTTATGTGGTATAAGTCTGATGCAGAACAATTTGCTCCATACTTTAGTTTGAAAAAATATTTTGCTTTCATGTCAGAAAAAGTTTTGCTAGTTGTAGGATTCTAAGGTGGTAGTTTTCATTTCTTCAGTATTTTGAAGATGTTGCCTCCTGATTTTGTGCTTGCATAGCTCCTAATTGAGGGTGTGCCATCGTTTTCCCTTTCGTTGCTTTGTATGTGTGTGTATGTCGTATGTATTAGTCACTACTGTGGCCATTTTTAAGACAGTCTCTTTATAACTGTTTCTGGAGTATTTTGATTATGATATACCCATGTTTTCTTTATGTATTTTCTTTGGTTTATTCTGCTTGTGCTTTTTTTGATGTTCTTGGATGAATACATTTGTTGTATTATTCAAATTTAGAAAGATTTTGCTGTATTCTTTTTTTATTCTTTTTCACTTTGACTATATTCTTCACTCACTTTTTCTTCTGTTCTGGGACTCATCTGTAGGTAGCTTGATGTCTGTTAATTTTCTTCTTTTTCCTCTCAGTGCTTCAATAATTTGTATTGCTTAACTAATTTTATTACTAGACTTCAAGTTCTACTGTAAATTCTGTCCAATAATTTTAATAATTCTGTCTACTGTAATTCTGTCCAATTTTTAAAATTTCTTATATTTTCTTTCATCATGGAAGTTTTATCTGTCTTTTTATATCTTACATTTTCTTCTTAGCATGTTGATGTTTTCTGTATTTTTGAACATATAGAGGGTAGTTTTTAATGTTTTAGCTTCTCTGTTAATCATCTCTGTCAAGTCTTGGTCTGTTTGTATTGACTGATTTGTTTTCTAAGCATGAATTATATTCTTCTGCTCTTTGGTAAGCCTATGATTTTTAAAAAAATTATTCACACAACATAAATTTATCATTTCAGCAATTAGAAAATTTTAAATTTTACTATTGGGGATTGAACCCAGGGACTTTGCAATGAGCTACATACTAAGTCACTAAGTTGCCCAGGCTGGCCTCAAACTGTGAATTCTACTACAGCCTCCAGAGTGTTGGGATTATAGGCATGTGCTCATGCCTGGCTCACCTGGCTCATTTCAGCAATTTTAAAGTGCATAATTCAATGGCATTTGGTATATTTATAGTGTTTTATAGACATTATTATCTAGTTCCACAGTCTTTTTACCACCACCAAAATAGAATTGTGGATGAAGGAGTGCTGTAGGAGAGGAAGAGGAAGAGGATATGGAAATTGCAAAAAATCTTTTAAAGACATCAGCTCTGCCTGTCAGTACAAAAAAGCTATACCAAATGCAAGTGTCACTTGTAATTCTTATGGCTTCCATGTGAAAGAAGTGAAAAGGACACTTCAGCAATTTCCTAGTGTACCCACTGACCATCAAAAGGGAGACGATGACATTGACATTTTTACTCCAAACAAACCCAGCATCATGAAACCCTTCTCATGTGTTATGATGCTGTAGTTTTCGGAAAAAATGTTTTAAATTTGAAAAATGGGCAGAGAGAAAAGGACTTATTGTCCATAGAACCAAACGACTTTCTCTTTAGGATCTGATCTGAATGCTGTGAGAGCATTAGCGGGTGGAATGGTCTTATCTATGTTTATGTAAAACACTGTAGCAGGAAATATCAAACCTTCATTAATGTATGTTGTGCTACCTCAAGGTCAGGTGTTGAGTGGGGGAGCAGAATTTACTACACCATATGATTTCAGCTTAATGATTCCAGATAGGGAGATGATATTTTTCCTCAAAGATATGGGTACAATTCCAAGCTGAAGTAGTGCTACCAGGTTGGCTCAAATCATTGCCAGTAGACTAGCTTTCGCAGTATTAAGTTTGTCTATCAAACTGTGTTCAGAGAAGCTTTAAATATAGGAATGGCTCAAGAGGTCTTAGAGTCTTTAGATGAAACTAAATCTCTAGCTGAGGTACAGGGTAGTTAATAGAATTTGTAAATGGGCTACTGGCTGGCAGTCATCAGAACTTTCAAAAAATCAGGTTCTTCAGGCAGAGAGCTAAGTTTAGAGGTGGAATTACAGAATGAAAGAGACCTTTCAGGAATAGTGCGGAATAGATCTGCAAATAAAGAGGCCATTGCTAGGAAACAAAATTTTAATGAATAGTTGTTTAAAAGTGCAGATATACTACAAATAAAGTTCCAGTGATAAATATGTATGAAAGTTAAACGATATTAAATCTGAACATCAGATTACTCTAAAGTCTACTGTTAGTGTTCAGATTTGATTTTAGTAATTTTTGAATATCTAAACTTATTGGTCTACTTTCTTTTATTTTAAGCAATATTTGGCTAACATATACAATACTTTTTGTTTAAACATTATTTCTATTAATTCCTAAATTTCTATAATTGTTCTTAACCTATAATTGAGAAGATTTTGAAAGGAAGTTCCTGCACAAACCTATCCCCAGGATTATTCTTTGTAAAACTCTGTCTTACATGGAAATAATTTACAAAATTGGTTTAGTGAATTTTATAGTTAAAGAAAAAAAGTGGAGAGGAAGCAGAGGACAAGAAAATAAGAGAAAGTGTGATTGATCATCTTCTTATTCTTCAGTCAGCTAGAGTAAGAGGCATGGGAAACGAGTTTTCATTTAAAGAAAAAAGATGAATACTTCTACAAACTGGAACCTTTTTTACTTGACCTTTTCAATAATGAGTTTTCTATTTGAAATTATCTACCAAATAGTGATAGCCATATTATGGCAAATGACTGATGACCAATTGACCATTCATTCATATATCGTGGAATTTCTAAGCAAGTAATAAATTTACTGTTGATAGTTTTAACAATAAAACTGTCGAAGATTTATGCAGCATTTTGCAATATAAATTTGCATTTTATACTGTTGTAATTTTTTTCTGAGAATAATTAACTTTTCTTCTTTTCTAACTAGCTTGTAAAAGTAAATTTAATAGAAATATATGAGTAAAACTTTTACAATATCCCAATAATTCACCTCTTCAACAATGTGTAAGTGAAAGAATAGTCTCAATCTTAACCTATCACAAGAAGAGGCAAAGATAATTTCAAAGCGTTGACAGTTTTAAGTTGATTTTTTTTTCATTTTGAGACAGGGTCTCACTATGTAGTTCATGCTGGCCTTGAACTCAGGACTGGTAATCCCTCTACCTTAGCCTCAGCTTCCTGAGTGCTGGTATTACAGGTGAGCACCACCTCCTGGCTTAAATTGTTTATATTTGCTTTTGTAACGTTCAATTCCCATTTAAGAATCATAATAAAAATAACTTGCATGTGCTTCAGCACATGATCCTACTTTTCTGAGTTAAGAAAATATAGTAAGATGACTCATATTGCTTTTTTTCAGAGACAAATTCTAGATTACCATGTTAATTCATGGTACCTTGCCAAAATATAAAAACTGTCCAATAAAAATGGATTTTCTGATTTAAAAAGCAAAACAAAACTCTCAAAACTAAACAAAGCAAAGTCCCCATACCTGCCCTTTTAAAGAAATCAATTCATTTTTTATTCTCTTTGGCTATTGGAAAAAACCTGATCCTTCTCTCTCCATTGGTTTACCCACTGAATATTTCGTATAAATGGAATTACACAAATGTGTGACTTTTGTTTCTAGATTTTTTTGTATGATTTCTAGGCTCATCCACATTGTAGCATGTTCCAGCACGTTATTTTTATAGATAAATAGTATTGTATTACATAGCTATACTTCAGTTTTACTTAGGCAGTCATATGTTGACAGAAATAGGTTATGTATTCCTTTTAGTTACTATAAACAATACTGTTATGAACATTTATGCGTATGTTTTTGTTTGAACACTTGTTTTTAATTCTTTGATAAAATACCAAGAAGTAGCTTGCTGTAATTTCATGTTTAACTTCTTGAGAATATGCAGACTTGTTTTCCAAAGAGATGTATCTTTTACATTTCATCAGTAATGCAAGAGGTTTCACTTGCTATCCTAATGGGGTAGTATGTGGTATATTAGGAGTTTTTACTTATATTTTCCTAAGATGTTAATTATCTTTCATGTGCTTGTTGGACATTTGTATATTTTTTTGGGGAAATGACTATTGTCTATTTTAAAATTGTTTTGTTTTTTGTCCGTTTAAATTGTTTTTGTTTTTTTACTGTTGAATTGTAAGAGTTCTTGATGTATTTATAGGCAGTTATTAGATACTTGATTTGCAGATATTTTCTATGTTCTGTGGGGATTTTTTTCACTTTAAGAATAGTTTCATTTGATATATGAAAATTTTAAGTTTTTAAGACATCCAGTGTATCCATTTTTCTTTTACTTGTGCTTTGGTATTACATCTAAGAAATCATTGCAAATGCAAGGCCATGATTTTCTCATATGCTTTCTTCTAGAGTTCTGCAGTTAATTAATTCTTGTGCTTAGTACTTTGATATCTATCTATCTATCTATTTATCTATCTATCTATCTATCTATCTATTTATATATATATATTTTGTACCAGGTATCGAACTCATGACAGCATGCTTGCCAAGCAGGCACTTATGCCTTTAGCTCAGGCTAAATCCCCAGCTTACTGCAATATATTTGAATTAGTTTTTTAAATACAATGTGAAGTAAGGATCTTTTGCAAGTGTATATCCAGTTTTCTTAGAAGTTGTTGTTGAAGAAACTACTCTTTCTTCATTGAATGTTCTGGCAATTCCGGTTAAAAAAATCAGTTGTAGATGCCTGAGTTTGTTTCTGGACTCATTTCTATTCCCTTCATCTCTGTATCTGTCTTTGTGTTAGTACCACTCTGTTTTGATTACTGTAAGTTGTGGTAATTTTGAAATGATCAAGTGTAAGTATTCCAGATTAGGTCTTTTTCAGGATTATTTTTGCTACTCAGGGCTCTTTGAAATTTCATATGAATTTTAGTGAGTCTTTCCATTTCTTTAAAAATGCCCATTGGCTTTTATAACAATTATTTTAACTTATACATGAAAACATAAAAATTGTACATATTAGTGGGGTACCATATAATGTTTCATTACATGTATACAGTGCACAATGTTTACATCATGTGAAATGTATTTATCCCCTCAAACATTTGCCATTTCTTTATGGCAAAACATTTCATAATCCTTTGTTCTAGCTTTTTGAAGTGCATGGTACATTATTGTTATCTATAATCATTCTATTATGGCCATTAAGTTTTGGTAGGAATTGTATTGAATCTGTAGATCATTTAAGAAATATTGCTGTCTTAACAATATGAAATCTTCCATTTGTCTATTTAGATCTTTGTTAATTTCTTTCAGCAGTACTCTATTAAACCTTCTGATTGGATGATGAGTGCTGTGAATTTTATGATATTAACTACTAGATTTTATTTTATTCTCATGAATAATGCTGACACATTGTTAAGTTACTTGGAATCCATTAGTGAGGCTTCCCTTTATGCTTTCATAGTGAGGCAGTGTGTACTGGCAGTGTGTACTTTTTCCTGACTTTCCTCAATGTCTAAGTATTTTGAGGTCTTTTCGGTGTGGTTCGTGGAACACAAAGTATTTTTAGTTGTCATGTTAGATTCATACATTTTTTTAACTTACTGATTTTTATTTATTTATTTATTATTTTTGGTACCGGAGATCGAACGCATGACCTTATGCCCTTTAGCTAAATCCCCGGTGACTTAATGATTTTTTAAACATTGTTTTTCTAGATGAAGATAATTTCCTTTAGCTTATGCACAGATATCAATTCAGCCAATCACAGAGATCTCTGAGGTGCTTTCCCTGTGTAGCTGTCCTAGTTTTAGAACTTTTCCCTAACAATTCTAGTCTTCTTGGTTTTTCCAATCTTCAGTATTTGCTTTCTCTGCTTAGCTAGGTGTCTAGGCTTTGAGGCTCACACTGTTCAGTATCCTGAAGACTTCAGAAGCAACTGTGGGCTCACCGTGTTTATTTCACTTTTCTTAGGGATTACAATCCTACACTACCTATTGTTCAGTTTCCCAACACCTTATTTTCTCATATCTGGTATTACTTTCTAGTTTTTAAAGGCATGAAGGTAAGTTTAGTTCTTGTTACTTTGTGGTCAGAAGGAGAAGTGAATTACTGCATCAAAAAAGTCAAGTTGAACTTTCACTGGTATTAAGTAAATAGGAGAACATCTTAGTTCTTGTATAGTGCCAGGATGAATTTAAGCATCCCTTCTTTTAATAGGTTTATTTTAGAAGTTGCATAATCCTTAATGCTAGCTAGTTATTAATGATAATGTTATGCCATTTCAAGTAAATGCTACCCCAATGACACAGTAAATATCCATAATGTTAAGAACTTTTAAAAATTCAACATTAACAACTTATAATTCTAATGCAGTAGATGAAAGGTATTTCTGGCATATGAAAGAGGAAATATGACCTTAATGTCTATGTTTCAGTTCCCTTATTTCTAAAATGAAGACAATAATAATAAAATTGTTGGAAGTATTAAGGGAATTTATCTATCTATCCATCCACCCATCATCTATATAGGGTATTTAAAAGTACCTGGCATGTGCTAAGTGTTACTGTATATGTGAACCATTATTACCTTAATAATAATCATTTTTTGTATTATTATGTGAAGAAACTTTGAAGGGATTATATCATGACATTTGAGGGTATGAAATATTTATTTAATTTAGCATCAGTTATGTCTCTGTGTGCTAATGTTGAAAATCTTTGAAGACTGAACCTGGAATTTGGGTTAGGAATATTAACCTCAATAAAGAATTCTGGTCCTGTGAAACTTGTATGTTAGCTAGCAAACTTTTTCCTCTTAGATCTGTCATGTCATCATCAGGAGTATCAATACCAAAAACTGAAAGGAGATTAAGCTGATATTTTTACAAGTTTAGAGACAAAAAGGCCTACATAATTTCCATACAGTTTTAAATAAGGGCACAAATTGTTGATATCATTAAGCTCTAAAATTATATTGCAGTTAACCTTGAACAAAAACATTGGGGTAAATATTATTCTACATGGTAAATGTATTCCTAGAAAGTTGTTTATTCATTTAATATTGGTTAGTTAAATTCACTTCCAAGGTTAATAAGGAGGAACAGTCTACTGAAAGAAATGTCATTTCAGGGCGAGGGGGAGAGAGAGAGAGAGAGAGAGAGAGGAGAGAGGAGAACTGTTCTTGATTTGGGAAAGAGTACTGTATTTTTCATAAGTGGAGTTAGTAGACTAACTATGAGTAATGTAACTTCTGACTATAATTTGCCAATTACTGGTCTCTGAGGCTGGAAAAGAAAATGGCCCACTACATTGATCACAGTCTTCAAAATAAAATCTGTTTGTTGAACAAACTTTCAAATTCTAATGGTGCAGAGCATTTGGTACATTGGAAATGTTTTTATTCATGCTATATTGGTATTGAATAATATTTCTGTTTTAGCTCAACAGAAGTTAAATAGAGCTGCATAACTAATTCTGAAGTAATCTTGATTTGCTATTTCATTAATAAGTGGAGTTATTTAAAATACTTAGTCGCATTATTGATTAAAGTCCTTATCTTGCTAAATTCTGTAGAATAGGTTTGCTCTGGGACATTTTGGTGAATTGACAGTTTAACAGTTCAAACATTTGCTATAGAAATTTGTGAAATCATGATTTATACCATTATTTTTATAACTAGCACTATGAAATAAACATGCTACTATAGCAGAATTTGGAAATGGTACATTCTACTCTGTGAAGTTATTACATATGAATGGCAAAGAGATGTTTTATCAATGATGTGTTTTTATGACTAGCTTCTGTTTTTATTAAAGGTAATGAAAACCTTGTGTCTGGGCCTGTGAACACAGCTAATGTGACCTTTGAGGTGACTCACCTGTTGTGTTTTCACAATTGATAATAGTCTGCTAATGTGAAGGCGATCTGGAGAATAAATGTATTAGCAAGATGGAAAATAACATTTGCAAAGTTAAATTACAGAAATTGAAATATTTTTGGATTAGATCCTAGGCAAAAGTAATAAAAACAATCTATTTAACCAAGTATTTTGAGCAAACAAGATATTAACAGGTGACTGACTCATAATACAATTTTCAGGGAGAATTGTTGCTTTTATTGGCTTGTCTACCAGGCTCCTGCATGATGAAGTAAATGACTTCCTCAATCATAACATGTCAGTTTTTGCAACTATGAAGGCATAGATTACAACCAATGCCTGGATTTCAGTTATCTCCAATTGTTGCATTTATGGAAAAGTAAATAATTTGTCTCTAAAGACCAAAAAATTGAAAATAGCAATCAAGTTTCAAAAAGGAAACAGAAAGAATAAGCAGTTTTACTTATTTGACTCTTGGGGCATAGGAATAAATAATAGCTTCCTTCTTTAGCTACATTTGCCCTGGATTTACCTGGAGAATTGTCTGCCAGCTCAAGAATTTTATGAATTTTACAGATAAAGAAGCCATCATTTGCTAGATGTCTTTAATGCTTAAAAAATACTTTTTAAAAAAACAATATACAGGGCTGAGGATTTAGCTCAGTGGTGTAAGCGCCTGCCTGGCAAGTGCGAGGTTGTGAGTTTGATCCTCAGTACCACAAAAACCAAAAAAACCAAAAAAACCAAAAAAAAAAAAACCCCCCAAAACCAAAGAAACACAAAACTATGTACAAGATTCCAATGATGATATTTTCAGTGAGTCAACACTAGTGTCTCAAACTAAAAAAATTAGTGACTTATTGTTCTTCAATATACAGGCCAAATTCTATCATTGTAAAATTACTGTATTATTAAAACATTCATTGATACATCTCTGATTGTAGTTTAGATTAAAGATAGTCCCTAACTAGTAAATATTCAGTTTAAAATTTCTGCAGAAACCTTTCCCTCTTTTAGCAATTATGTGCTTATTAGTACTATGTATGTAGCTTTGTTAATGTAAGTTCAGTGAATAAAATGAAAGGGTGTGGTCTTAAA
>PVJX010016573.1:0-40029 GCA_004027295.1 Dolichotis patagonum | reverse complement strand
GTATATTTGAACTTTTCAAGTCAATTCTAACAAATCAGTTCTCTCCTAATACTGTGAAACAGGGAGCCTTCCCAATCAACTGCTACTGATTAAAGACATTTGAACAAATCAAAAGTTTTGATGTAGGTATCAAAAAGAAACAAAATATTGAGAAGAAACTTGCTAAGTAAAGATGAAAACTAGAAATGCAATACCAAAAATACAAATCCTCCTTGTCCATCCCATGTAACTCTCTGTATTCTTCTAGGTTGTTTGTAAACAGGTCATATAGGGTGCCCAGAGGAGCAGGCACCACTCAGCACAAGCAAGGCCATGCCTTCTGTGCTCCCCAAAGACACATACACATACACACTAAGTCTGCGCATCAAAATTTTCTGTTTTTTCCTATAGAAATTAACTTTTGATCTCAAAGTGTTGCATGTTAACTTACTATTGAAGTTAACAATTGAAGTTGATACCTCTTGACTCTTAAAGGTAAATAAACAGTTGTGATTTGTCAGGCAAAAATATCCTCAAGCTATATTTATTCTTCCTATGAATCTAAAAGCTTGTTGATGAATTCCACATTATGTTAAATGATTTATCTTAAAATTGTGAATATGAAATTTTGCTTTGTCATCTGAGATTCTAGTGTAAAAACCCTGCTTAGGACTGAGGTACAGGAAAAAGAGGCAGGTGGAAGCCTCATTAAGCCACCAGACTAGAAGTAACAACTGCAAAAGAGAGAGGAGAGCTGAGGACCTCTCACTTATAATCAACTTGTGAACAAAAACTATAAACACAAAACGGAAGTTAATATTAAAAGGGTACCAACAAAATCACCCATTGTAGTCCATTTTCTGGTGCTACTTACATAGTACCACACACTGGGCGGATGATAAAGCAAAGAGGTTTGGCTCTTGGTTCTGGAGACTCAAGATCAAGGGGTCACATCTGATGATGACCTTCTTGCTGGCAGAGTCCCAAATCATACAGAGCAAAATGTCTGTGTCCCCTAGTCTCTGTCTTCCTGTGGAAGACACCAAGGATCCATCACAGGAGCTTAACTCTGGAGATTTTCTCCAGTCCTAAGCATCTCCCAGAGGCCCAGGGTCACACACCACCAAGTACATTCTTACTTTCGGACACTTCAGGATGGAACTAGACTCCTGCAAGAGTGGAAGAGGAGACAAGCCATATTCAAACCGCAGGCCCATCCTAATGTTTATCCAGTTATTGTGATCTACCAGATTATACTGTGAGTGTTCAGCCTTCTCTAAAAATATGTATGAAGGAATGGCATCCATTTTAAGATGAGTAGTTCTGAAGCAAAAACAAGTAGAAAAAAGAGCATGTAGATATGAACAAAAACCTAAGTAGACATTTGAGAAACGCAAACTATAGTAATACAAACAAGAAATTCAATAGCCAGGAGAAACTCTACTCTGGGTACCAACAAAGATTAATACTTAAAGGGAAAAAGCTACAGAAAGTAGCAGTGGGAGACGGGTTGAGATGGACGAGAAAGGGTCAGCAGGAAATTTTCCAGAATCACATTCATTCTTGAGTAAACACATAATCATTCCATAGTGAAGTTATGAAAATGTTAAGAAAAAAGTCTATAAACCCATCAGAGAAAAGATGAGATCTACAAAGGAAAGCTAATTGGAAGGAAAGAGAAATTTTTGTTAGTGACAACAGAGATCAAAAAGTAACATGATTTTTTTTATTGCTAATGAAGCCTAAATTATTATGGTCAGCAACTATAATTTAATAATGGTATCAAAACAAAAATTCATACAGATATAAAGGACTGAAACCATCAAACACCTAAGCTCTTGCATAAAAGGTAGACATCAACAAAACTAGTATACCCAGTGGGAAAAAAGATGCCCAATACAAAGTAATGGTGAGCACAGATCTTGATAGACTAGCTCAACAGATTGATATATCTATCAATTATAACTAAATAATTCCTTTTTATTAAAAATATATAATCAAAATCATGCACAAAATAACCAGATTGCAGGGGAGGGATGTGTGGTAAGATCTTTATTCTCTTTGAAAATATGTCAGAAATACCACATAACCCTCAGATTTGTTAATATAACAGACACACAGTATGTTAATTTGAAGTACACAGGAAGTGAAGATAAAGTAATACTTTATAAAGAGGGTCAAATAGCAATAATATGAAGTACAATTTCTGGCAAATGATTAAAGTGGAATAAAGAATACTACATTTAAAAAATAACCCACAAAAGATAAAACAATCATGAATGTTTGTGACAAACAACTTAGTCTTTTAATAGCAGATTCTGATAGAACTCCAAGAGAAGATTGACAATTCTAAAATCATACTAAAGTATTTTATTGTATCTCTAGCAGAAAATGAAATATTAAAACTGACAAAACATATAAAGTATATTGTTAACATTATTATACGTTTATCCTTTTTGAATATTAACATTGTTATCTCTCTACCATGAAATCTTTTTATTCTATGTTTTCCAGAACTTCTACTAAGAAAATGTGTCACTTTTATAATAGAAAACTAAGTGTCATTTACAAATATGTGTCAAAATTCTCCAATATATTGGTTTGACCACAACTAGTACACTGCTAACATTTTATAGTGTCTGAATATATGGTAAAAAGCAAAAGCTTTGGGTAAGATTTCAAAGAATATCAGGCAATAATTCACCTTGTCTTCTGGATTATTAAAAGGATAAAATTTTATTTATTTATTTATTTATTTATTTTGTACCGGGGATTGAACTTACAACCTCACGCTTGCCAGGCAGGCGCTTAAGCCACTAAGCTAAATCCCTGGCCCAAGGATAAAATACTAATAGAATTTTGCTTTTATACAATTAAATATCAAAGAAGAAAAGACTAATTTATTTTACAGAGTTTGATATGCCCTTCCAGGTCAACAATCTTATCTTTTCAGATAAAGTTAGTGGCACATTTCACAAGTGAAACCTTTTCTTGGATTTATCATTCCCCATTTAGCCTTCAGTCTACCAACTGGTGACCGGTCTATCTTTGGGTATTTTCTGGATCTACAGCAATGTGAATTCATACCTTGGTCAGATGTAGTTCCTAATGTTGCAACACTAACTCAAAAAGGTAAGATAATTATGATATTCAGACTTGTAACATTTCAAAAGTGCTGGTAGTACTATACTTATAAAAATAATTGTCAGCAACTTTGATGTTGGATCTGTTCCAAGTTTATGTAGGGGTCAGTTTACATCTACATTTGCAAGATGTGCCCTGAAACCCAATCTTTGAGTAACACTTTCTGAGAAAGTCAGAGGGTCAGTTGAGTCCAGTGCACACTGTAAAATTGGAGCTCATTGCATACCTTACTGCTGGAAGCATTTATTATTTTAATTATCTGTGGTTATTAAAAATAGAAAATGACAAAGACAACTTCAGACAAGGAAAATCTTCCATGTAAGAGCTTACCCTTGGCTATAAAGAGTAACTGCTAATTAGAAAATAAGTATAAACTGATAATTAGAAAATAATCATAGTTTGACAGATAGCCACACATGCCAAAGTGTTGTTATTCTCAGTATTGAAACTTGTTGCACTCTGAGAGCTTGGTAGAATCTTAGGGCAGAAATGTCCTTAAAATCACAGATGGCCTTGACCCTACAAATTTCTCAACTCTATGATGGTGCAAAAGTAATGTACACTCAGTTTAAACTGTACATGAAATTTTGAGATGAGATCTTTTCTCACCAGCGACTGACAGTGAGGTCCTCTTTCAGTTCTGGTGCAGGCAGCAAACATAGCTGCGGGAACCCCATTGCTGCAGCGCTGTCACCAACTGTGATGCTCAGCAGGTTACCAGTGCTAAAAGGCATTGACTTGTGATAGCTTCTATTCACTGTGGGTTTATTTGGGTGTAACCCCCACCATAAATAGTGGAACACCTGTCCAAGAAATTTAATGGATGAAAACCTTTTTATTTGATGAAAAATTTAAAAAATTTTTTCAGAACAAAATAATATGAGAATAACAAGTTATTGCACTGTGTGTTGGCTTCAGAGTAGTTACTAAGTACAAGACATAAAACAAAAAGATTCTTACAGAGAAGAAACAGACAGATAATACACAAATTTTCTTTATAATGAACTAAGATAAACTAATAGTATCAATGAAGCAAATTAACATATATATTGAAATGTTTTTAAAACACTGGAATAATTAATTTGGGGAAAACATATATAGTTTGTATAAAAGAAACCATGCAATATTTGAGTTTGTGTGTCTGATTTATTTCATTTAACAATACATTCTCAAGTTGTATCCATTTATCTAAGAGTGCCTCAAATTCATCTTTCTTTATGGCAGTGCAGTATTCCATTGTGTACAAATATGACATTTCATTACATTTGCCTTATCTGGGAATCTACTGATGCACATATATGCTGTTCCCAAGATCTAACTATCATAAATTGTGTTGCTATCTTATATTATTCCTACAAATCATTCTTACTCAGATAATTAGCAGAAACAAGATTACAGCCAGAGAGTAACAAAATTTGAAGGACTAAAATTACCAAGTACATATTTTAAGACACACATGCTGTCTTAGTTACCTTTCACTGGTTGCTGGGACAAAATATCTGACACCCAAAATGAAGGAAAGGAAAGATTTATTTCTTACAGTTCTTGGAGATTTCAGTCCATACTCAGTTGGCTTCAAGGCAGAGTGTCATGGTAGGACTGCAGTTCATGGCAGCTGCAAACAGCAAGGTGCTAACCTGCAAGAGCCATAGACACACCTTCTTTCCTCTGTTACATTGTATTCTGGCTCCACGCCCCCTAGGTGTGTATAGCACTCACACCACCAATTCGAGCGCTAGACAATGAACCAATCACAAAGGCATAATTGCATGAGACTTGGGGGCCACTGACATAAACCATGACATGACACATGTTTCCCATTTTTATGAAAAGCTTGAAAATACCTCCAAATGATAGGAAATTATTTTTAAAAAGTGATAGTCAATTAGAAAAAAGGAATCAAATAGGTCTTATAGCAATGAAGAAAGTAAAGCAGCAACAGAAACAGTCTACATAAGGTGAGATGCTTGAAATATTTCCTTCAAAATTCAATGTTTTGTCTTAATGGTGATTTGGAGATGCTGACCAATCTAATTAGAAAAGAAAAAAATAAGAGATACAACATTGGGAAAGGAAATGGTTACATTTTCATTATGTGCTGGTGCTATAACAAAGTATCTGTAAAACTGAAGAATCACCTTAAAACTATAAATAAAAGTAGAAAGAACATGAATAAGTAGTTCACAGAAAAATAAGTATTTTTCAAATATGGAAAAAGTTGACTCATAATAAGAGAGATGCAAAATTAAATCAGAATTAGATATAACTTTTCATCTATAATCTTTGTAAGCATCAAAAATTTGATACTTTTGGCTAAGATGTGAAAATATAAGCTGTCAATAGAAAGACCAGAAATTCACCCAAAAGGTGAAAATGATTAAGCAAAAAGGCAAAATGCAATCCCGAACATTTAGTCCATCAAGGGCAAGTGCAGGCGATAATGAAATAGAGGACCCTAAAATTCATACACCAGAAATCTCTGTAAAGATAGCAAATGAAGTAAAGAAACAAATCCATGAGGCTATAGAGGAACTCAAATTAGAAATAATGTGTTATGTAAAGACAAAAGTAACAACTTTAGTAAATGAGCTGCTCAATATAGCTAGAGAAAAAATAGATAAGAAATTATAGGAGCATTGAAAATCGATTGAAACTTTGAATGAACAATGCAGAAAACAAGCAGAATCTACGAAACAAATTGAAAGAGATATGCAAGAAACAAAAAATTGCATTGAAAGCCTGCAAAGCCATTTAAATGAAGCTGAGGATAGAATTTTGGACCTTGAGGACAGGATTGCAGACAGCGATCTTGAAAGGGTAGAACTTATAAAACCAAAAAAACAGCATGAAATGACAATCCAACAGCTACAAGATGATACCAGGAGAAACAGTGTTAGAGTAATAGGCATTAGTGAGGAGGCAGGAGACAATGCAAAGGATATAGCTAAGCTGTTCCCAGAAATAATGGCAGAAAATTTCCCATACATGGGGGGAAAAATCGGGTATAAAAATAAGTGAGACATATAGAATGCCACACAGTCATAACCAACATTAACCTACACCAAGACATATAATAATTAAGATCTCAGACATACAGCATAAAAGCTGTTAGAGAAAAGATACAACTCACCTATCAAGGAAAGCCTATTAGAATCACAGCAGACATCTCACCACAAACCTTTGGGTTAAGAAGTATTTCTTTTTTTTTTTTTTTCACTTTTTAAAAAAATTTTATTTAAAGAGGAAAAAAGCAAAACAGAAAAAAGGGTAGAAATAATACAGAATTTCAAAAAAAATATTAAGAAATTACTCCTTGATAAATTACATATTGTCTTCTTAGAAATGGTTGTTCATGTTACAAAATTCAGGCATACAAAGTGAACAAACAGTGAGGCTGTAAACAGTTCTGTTCAGCGATCCAACAAAAACTTGGTAATATGATTATCAATCCCACACACTTAAACATACATGCTGTTATATCCTTTAGCACATTTTCTTTTCCTCCTTTTGCTTTTTAAGTACATTATCTGTTTAGTTATATCATGTTTCAGCTTGTTCAGTACCTTATTGATCTGTTTTGTTGTTGTTATTTCCTTTTTAATCACCTTATATAATTCTGTTGTTTTGTTTTTGAGTTTCTTGTCATCCATGTCACATGGATCAGCTTTGATAGAGTTGGGAGTTTTTGGAGGTATTTTGTTACCTCGTTTTCTCATATTCTATTGTTTTATTTTTATTTAATTTGAATTAACTTGGAGGTAGTAATATACAACTAAACAGGATGGAATAAAGCCAATTGAGACAGTATAGTGAAATTGGCACAGGGAGTGAAGTATTTCAAGCCCTAAAAAAACAACTTTCAACCCAGACTGACGTACCCAGCAAAACTGTCTTTCAAATTTAATGGAGAAACAAGAGACTTTCATGATGAGGAACAACTAAAGAAATTCATATCCATCAAACCAACCTTAGAAAGAGTGCTGAAGGACATCCTAGATAGAGATAAAAATGACCACAATCTCCAGAACAACAACAGAAAGAAATCACCAGGCTGGACAAGAAAGTAAACAAGGGAGAAAAGCAGGAAACTAACAACAGTAGCACAACATGGCAAAGTCAAGCCAGTATATATCAGTGATATCTATAAATGTAAATGGGCTCAATTCACATATCAAAAGAAACAGGTTGATGGAATGCATCAAGAAACAGGATCCCACAATATGCTGTATACAAGAAATTCATCTGACTCAAAAAGAAACTCATAGATTAAAAGTCAAAGGATGGAAAACAGTATTCCATGCAACAGGAACCCAGAAAAAAGCAGGGGTAACTATTCTATTTGCAGACAATATGAACTTCAAACCTAAAATGATTAAAAGAGACAAAGAAGGTCACTACATACTCATAAGTGGAAAAATTCAAGAGGAAGAACTAACAACTATAAATATATATGCACCAAACACAGGAGTACCCAACTATATAAAACAGATACTAAAGGACATGAAAAACCAAATACATGACAACACAATTATTATAGGGGACCTTAACAGCCCACGGTCACAAAGAGATAGATCAACTAGACAAAAAACCAGCAACGAAATAATAGAACTCAATCATACCTGTGAGCAATTGGACTTAGTAGATGTTTACAGAGTGTTCCACCCAACCACATCAGAATACACGTTCTTCTCAGCTGCCTATGGGACATTCTCCAAAATAGACCATATATTATCCCATAAAACATTCTTAAGTAAATGCAAAGGTATTGAGATTGTCCCATACATATTATCTGACTATAGCGCACTGAAATTGGAAATTAATGGCAAAAGAAACTGCAAAACTGGCATAAATACATGGAAATTAAATAACAACCTTTTGAACAACCAGTGGGCTACAGATGAAGTTAAAGAAGAACTAAAGCAATACTTACAATTCAATGAAAATGTGGAAACAACCTATTGTAATCTGTGAGATGCAATGAAAGCTGTCTTAAGAGGGTAATACATAGCAATAAATTTTCATATCAAGAAAACAGAATGAGCACAAATAAACAATCTAATGCTGCATCTCAAGCTTCTAGAAAAGAAGAGCAAGTTAAATCTAAAGCTCATAGAAGAGAGGAAATTGTAAAGATTAGAGCAGAAATCAATGCAATTGAAACTAAAAAAGCAGTACAAAGAATTAATGAATCAAAAAGCTGGTTTTTTGAGAGAATAAACAAAATTGACAAACCTCTAGCTAACCTTATCAAGAAAAAGAAAGAAAAAAACCCAAATTCATGCAATAAGGACTGAAAAGGGGGAAATTACTACAGATCCCATGGAAATTCAAAAGATCATGAACACCTACTTTGAAAATCTCTACTCACATAGAGAGGAAAACACAGAGGAGATGGACAGATTTCTAGAAACATATGAACTACCAAAGCTCAACCAAGAAGATATAGCAATTTTGAATAATCCAATATCAGCTATTGAAATTGAAAATGTAATAAAAAACTTACCAACAAAGGAAAGCCCAGGTCCTGATGGATTCACAACTGAATTCTGTAAGAAATTTAGAGAAGACTTGATGCCAATATTCCTTAAACTCTTCAATGAAATTGAAAAGAAAGCAATCCTCCCTAATACATTTCTGGAGGCAAGTATTACTCTCATACCAAAACCAGAGAAAGACCCAACCAAAAAGGAGAAGTATAGGCCAATCTCACTAATGAACATAGATGGAAAGATTCTCAATAAAATACTAGCAAATAGAATGCAGAAAATCATCAAGAAGATTATACATCATGACCAAGAGGGGTTCATTCCAGGAATGCAGGGATGGTTTAACATATGCAAATCAATAAATGCAATACACCACATCAACAGAGCCAAAACCAAAAACCATGTGGTCATCTCAATAGATGCAGAAAAAGCTTTTGATAAGGATAAGGTCCAACACATGTTCATGATAAAAACTCTTCAGAGACTCGGAATACACGGTGTCTACCTCAATCTTATAAAGGTCATCTATGACAAACCAACAGCCAATATTATACTAAATGGACAAAAACTGAAAGCTTTCACTTTAAAATCAGGAACAAGACAAGGATGTCCACTATCACCACTCCTATTCAATGTAGTTCTGGAAACACTAGCCAGGGAAATCAGACAAGAGAAAGAAAAGGAATAAAGATAAGAAAGGAAGAAGTTAAATTATCACTATTTGCAGATGACATGATACTCTATATAGAAGACCCAAAAAACTCCATTAAAAGACTACTAGAGGTAATAAACAAATTCAGTAGTGTAGCTGGCTACAAAGTCAACTCAAAAATCAATAGCATTCCTGTACACAAACAAGAAACTCACCAAAAGAGAAATAATGGAAATATCACCCTTCACAATAACATCTAAAAAATGAAATGCTTAGGAATCAACCTAAGAATATAAAAGACCTATATGCTGAAAATTATACTATGCTTAAAAAGGAGATTGAAGAGGATATTAGAAAATGGAAAGATATTCCTTGCTCTTGGCTAGGAAGAAAAATGGCCATACTCCCAAAACTGTTATACAGATTTAACACAATCCCAATCAACATACCATTGACACACCTCACAGATCTGGAGAAAACACTCCTAAAATTCATTTGGAACCAGAAGAAACCTAGAATAGCAAAGGCAATTCTGAGCAATAAAGGCAAGGCAGGAGGCATCTCAATTCCTGACTTGAAACTGTATTACAAAGCCACAGTGATAAAATCAACATGGTAATGGCAAATAAATAGACCTGAGGATCAATGGAAGAGATTAGAAGATACAAGTATAGGTACAAAGACACTCAGCCACCTGATATTTAACAAAGGGGCTAAACATGTTCACTGGAGGAAGGATAACCTCTTTAATAAATGGTTTTGGAAAAATTGGCTCTCCACATGCAGAAGACTGAAACTAGATCCATGCCTATCATCATGCACAAAATTAAAGTCTAAATGGATAAAAGACCTAAACATTAAAACAGAAACACTAAATCTACTAGAAGATAAGGTAGGTAGAAATCTTGGCGACATAGGAGTAGGCAGAGAATTCATGAACAAAATGCAAGCTGCACGGGAAACACTTAAGAGAATCAATAATTGAGATCTCATATTATTGAAATGTTTCTGCACTTCAAAAGAAATCACCATCAGAATGAAAAGAAAACCCACAGAATGGGAAAAAAATTTAACCAGCAACCCCTCAGACAAAGGACTTATATCAAGAACATATAAAGAATTGAAAAACATCAATGCCCCTAAATTTAAAGACCCTCTCCAAAAATGGGCAGCTGATATGAACACACAGTTCTCAGATGAAGATATACAAATGGCCAACAAATACATGAAAAAATGCTCACCATCACTAGTCATTTGAGAAACGCAAATTAAAACAACACTGAGATATCATCTCACGCCAGAAAGAATAGCTGCCATCAAGAAATCAACTGATAACAAATGTTGGCGAGGCTGTGGGGAAAAAGGAACACTGCTCCATTGTTGGTGGGAGTGCAGACTGGTGCAACCACTATGGAAATCAATATGGAGAATTCTCAGAAGACTAGGACTGGAAGCTACATTCAACCCAGCGATTCCCCTCCTGGGTATTTTCCCAGAAAAACTGAAAAGTTCATATCACAGTGATATATGTGCACCCATGTTCATAGCAGCCCAATTTGTAATACCTAAATCTTGTAAACAACCAAGATGCCCATCAACCACAGAGTGGATGAAAAAGATGTGGTATTTTTACACAATGGAATATTACTCAGCTATAAAAAGGATGATCTTGAGCCCTTCATAGGGAAATGGAGACAACTTGAGACTATCCTCATTAGTGAAATAAATAAGAATCATATTTATAAATAGCACATTGTATCTCTAGTGTAAAAAGTAATAAGAACTGTAGGAGTAATAAAACTCAAAATGCTTAATTCCTGCTGTAAAAAAGAGAGGAAAAGAAAGTGCTCTAAAGGATATAACTGCATGTGTGTGTAAGTTTGTAAGATAGATGACAATATTACTGTTTTGTTAGAATGTTGAGCAGAACTGTTAACATTCTCACTGTTTGAATGTCTACTTTGTATGCTTTAATTTTGTAACTTGAACAACTATTTCCAATAATAACAGTATGTAACTTATCAAGTGGCAATTTCTTAGTGTTTTTTTTGTTTTGTTGTGGTTGTTGCTCTTTTTTCTTCTTTTCCATTCCAAATTCTGTATTGTTGCTACCCTCTTTCTGTTTTGCTTTGTTGTTTTTTTCTCTTTAAATTAAAAAAAAGAAAATATAAACTGTCAAAGGTCAGAGAACAATTTGTTCAAATCCACCAAAATTTTAAATCCATATGCCAGTTTATACTGATATAACATTCTACTTATAAGAACTAATCTCACATATATGTGAAATGATACATGTGTAGTGTGCAAGACAGCTTTATTTATAATAGTGAAAGGTTGGAAGCATCCTGGATGCCTGCCACTAAAACACGGGTAAAAAACTTATGATATTTATTAAATTGGATAATTCCATCTGGAAAAAAGTCTTATATGGCCAAGACTCAGGTATAAGTAGGTCTGCTCCCTGTGTATCATCAAGAACTTCTGAATTACACACTGTGTGAATGTATTAGCTAATCTACTAATTCTTAATTAAGGAGAGACAGGTAGAGAGACAATAACAGATGAGGAAGTAAGGCTATGTTTGACTCTTGTGAAGTTTTGGCTGTGTGCTAGAAAGGACTGGAGTAGTATTTATAAGAAAGCTGCAGAATTCAGGAGGTTGTGTGTGGGTATGTATGTATAATTCATATCAAACTGCCTATATTCTGCTATTTTTTGGTTTTAAAAATGTCAGTTTCATACTGTTCAAACAATGTAAAGTTTGGTGTTATGATCACATTTTACATTTGTACAGTAGAAATTCCAGTATGAGGAGGATCCCAGGGGTGATGAGAAAAGGACCAGAACAGTGAGGCTCCTCTCAAAGGTGGCCAAAGTCCTAGGCAGAAGGGAAGGTTGCTTCCTCAGCCTCACAGGAGGGGAGGACAATGATGCCTTTCCTGAGGGGAGGGTGGATTGGCAGCCCTGGAAGACCAGGAAGACCATGGAGTTTGCTTAGGACAGACTTGGGAACACGTGCTGTAAGCTTACCAGCTGAATGTATGGAAGGACAATTCTTTTTTAAATTAAGTTTATTGGTATATTTTAGGTGTATATAATGATCATATTCATCATGGGGAATTTATATTTGTACATGATATATTTTGATTGCTCTTTTTTCCCCAATCTGCTGCCTCCTTTCAGCCCCTACCTCCTCCCTGTTTACAAAGCTCTGTTACCATTTTATCCTTTTTTGATCATTTCTTTTCCTTTTCTTTCCTTTATCCCCTTCTCCACCTTTTCTTCTTTTGAATAATTTCTGTCCACATCACAATATCTATTGTATATTTTGGATCTTATTTACTTTTTCAGTTTCTCATACCAGGGAAGCAATGTGATGCTTACACATGTGAGTCCAATTTATATCACTTAAGAGTATGGTCTCAAGATGCACTCATTTTCCTAGCAAGGTCTCAAATTTATCTTCTTTATGGTTGAGTAGTACTCTATTATGTAAAAAAACCCCATATCTTTGTGCATTCCTATGTTGATGGGCATTTGTGTTGTTTCTAAGACTCAGCTATTATGAACTATAAACATGGGTGCACATATGTCGCTATTTTTAATTCTTCCAGGAAGATATCTAGAGGGGAATAGCTGGGTCAAATGGGACTTCTAGTCCTTGTTTATTGAGGACTCTCCACACTGATTTTTATAGTGGTTGCACCAGTCTACACTCCCACCAACAGTGGAAAAGGGTTCCTTTTTCCCCATAGCATTTGTTATTGGTTGGTTTCTTGATGATAGCTATTCTTTCTGTAGTAAGAGGAAATCTCAGTGCTGTTTTCATTTGCATTTCTCTAATAACCAGTAAAGAAGCCAAACACGTTCACTGGAAGAAAGATAGCCTCTATAATAAATGGTGGTGGGAAAACTAACTTTCCACATACGAAAGACTAAAACTAGACCCATGTCAACACCATGCACTAAACTAAAATCAAAATGTATGAAAGACCTAAATATTACAACAGAAACACTATATGTGCTGGAAGAGAGAGTGGGCAGAACTCTTGAAGACATAGGTGTAGGCAAGGATTTCATAAACAAAACCCCAGCTGCACAGGAAGTAATACAAAGAACCAACTAGGATCTCACCCTATTAAAAAAGCTTTTACACAGCAGAAGAAATTATCAACAAGGTGAAAAGACAACCTACAGAGTGGAAAAAATTTTAGTCAGTGGTCTTTTAGACAAAGGACATATCTAAAACATATAATGAAATGAAAAAAAATCAGAACCTTGATATCTAAAGATCCAATCCAAAAATGAGCATCTGAGATGAATACACACTTCTCAGATGAAGAAATACAAGCAACAAATAAATTTATGAAGGACGATTTCTGAGACCAGCAGAGCCATGGGCACATGAAACAGTCCGTTTGCACTTATACTGCCTTGTAAGGTGCACCCTTTCCCATGTACCTAGTACCTGCATTGTAATGTGTAAGCACGTACCTAGTACATGCTCTGTAATGTGCACCCTTTCCCATGTACCTAGCTAGCCTCATGTACCTAGAAGATTAGGGAAATTGTCCTTCTTAGGTCCTTCAAAGTGTTGAAAGCTATCTTTAATGTGGGTTCATCATTGCTGGCAGATCTTCAAGGGTCTGGTGAAAATATCCTGCGGCTTATGGAGTGTGGCGAGCACGTTCATTATACTGCGACCAGAGACACGGTGTGCCTGTCTTTCCTTGCAAGCCTCCTCTTAAAGAATTCCTGCCCTGTACTTCTCACAGGTATGAGAAATATTATGAAAGGGGACTTGCAGGGTTAGAGGAGGTTTGGAGATTATTTGGTCTAGTCATTTTTAAGAGGAGAAAAATAGGCCATAAAAAGACTTGGCAATTCATACATCAATTTATATTCTTATCAACAGTCTAGGAATGCCCCCATTTGCCAGTGTAGGATAGCATAGACCTTGGTCATTGTCTTTTCTTTACCTTCAGGACAAATTCTAGAAGACCTATGGGATAAACATGGCTGGCCTCAGTAGCCTATGACCCAGGTCTTGAGAGGGCCCCTAGAGCAGCACTGGTTTACCCAAATTGACACATGAGATTCCTCAACTCATCGTTAGAACCTGTCTTTCTCTCAGCATTACCAATAAGGATTTAGGGCAGCTCCTGGTCTCCCTGCCTCAACACTTGTTTCTAACTGTGGTTACCTTTTCCCATCTCTGACTGTGTTTCCTCTCACCAGAGATGATAGTATCATTTTCCCACTTCTGTGTTCAAAAACTTCCAGCAGTATGACTCAAACAACCCATGTATTGTCTCTAATTTGTTCTATTAAAATTCTTATTTTTGTTTCACTCTCCAGTGAATTATAAACTTCTTCTGACCCAGTAAGACATTTATCATCAATTGTTTCCCTCAGATGATGTTATCCAAATTTTTTAAGAAATTTCATTTCATGTAGTATTTTTGGTGTGTGATAAGTAAAAACATTTGTGATAGTCTTAAATTAACATTAAATAAAAGGAATGGTTAGCTCCTACTCTCTTCTTTTGTAAGAGATGTAAATAATTTAAACAATTAGGAGCTCATATTAACTCCCTGATTTGGCCTCTGTCATATTTAAAAAGGGAAAAAGCAAAAGCATACTTTTCACATAAATTTCAAAGAAGAAAAATCTTACTGATTTGTTTTAGTATGTCAACATGTATCATTCTCTGATATGTAAACCTAATCTAATGCATGTTTCCCCTATAGGAGAATCTGGTGTTGGGAAAACTGCAGCTATTAACCACATGCTGGAAAAATTAGAAGGCCCTGGAGCATTTGATATAAAATATGGATCACTTTTAGGAGACGTCCTATTATATAATGAAATTAAAAAGTCAAGGTTGTATATATTAAATTTTAAGTTTTACTCATCTTTTAAAAATTTTTTAAAGAGAAAGAAATAAAACAGAAAAAAGGGTAGTAATAATACAAATTCCAAGGAAAAAAAAGAAAAGAACAAAAAACACTAAGAAATCATTACTTGATAAAGTACATACTGACATCTTGGAAATAATTGTTCAAATTACAAAATTAAAACATACTAAGTAGACATTCAAACAGTGAGACTGTTAACAGTTCTGCTCCACGACCTAACAAAAACAGTAATATGGTCATCCATCTTACACACTTAAACATATATGCAATTATATCAAAAGGGTAAAATTAAACACAACAAAACAGAACAAAGCAGAACACAAGAAAGCAATGTAAGAGACATAAAGTTCAAAGCTAGACAATCGGAGATGTTCACTCTCTATCATATTGATGCTGTTTTCTTCCAAATAGTTGCCCATATGTTCACATACAGGGAATTCACACAAAACAACATAGTATGGAACTGATCTGAATAGGATGAGGAAGGTGTTTTAGGTCTTCAAGACCAGACAATAGGGAAGCCAACAATGGCTGTCATAGTGTCTCTCATTCTCTTCAAAACAGCTGTCCATACCTTCATGTATGTTGATAAGTTTTATTCATTTTGTAAAAAAAATTTGTCTTATACATTTTGGGGGAGTAAATCTATTATTTGACAATGCGGAATTATTCAAAAGATTGGTTTTTCCTAATCTCTCCCTTTTTAACAATTTAAATATTCATGTTGAATTGACAACAAATAAGCATGTATGTGATGTTTTGGTGTATGTATGCACCGTGAAATGCTTACATCAACTAACTAACATATTCATCACATCACATACTTACATTTTTGTAGTAAGCACATTTAAGATGTGTTCTTTTAACAATTTTGAAATGTATGTTATTAGTTATAGATATCATACTGTACAAAGACCTTATTCCTACTCGTAACTGGCTCTTTGGACCTTGGACAAATATCTCCCCATTTCCTCCCACCTTACTTCTAGCTTCTGGGAAAGGCCATACTACTCTCTGCTTTGGTGAGTTTGACTTTTAGGTTCCAAATTCAATATTTGTCTTGCTGTACCTGCTTTATGCCACTTAACATTATGTCTTCCAGATTTATCCATGTTGCTGCAAGTGAAAAAGTTTTATCCTCTTTAAAGGCTCATTAGTATTCTATTATACGTAGATATCACATTTTCTTCACCCAGTCTTCTGTTGATGGAAACCTGACTGATTCCACATTTGTGCTATTATGAATAATGCAAATGGACATGGGGTGCATAAGTCTCTTCAACATACTGTTCTGAATATTCTTGACTATATACCTGGAAGCAGGGTTGCTGGCATGTGGTACTATTTTTGACTTTTAGGGGAGCCTCCATACTGCTTTCCAGAATATCTGTACTAATCACATTACCACCAACAGGTTCAAGTCACCTTTGTGCTACAGCCCACACCACTCTTATGGCTGGTCTTCTGTTAGCTATCCTATCAGGTGTAACATGATTCTCACTGTGATTGTGCTGTGTCTTGGTGGTTAGTTATGTTGAGCATTTTTCCATAAGTCAGTTGACTATTTGTATGTCTTCTTTTGAGAAATGTCAATTCAAGTTCTTTGCCAATTTTGACTGATCTATTAGTTTTCTTGCTACTGAGTTGAGTTCTTTATGTATTTTTGGATACTAGCCCCTTATTGAGTCTATGGTTTGCAAATACCTTAAGTTGTCTCCTTGTTCTGTTGATTCTTTTGCTATTCAGAAGCTTTTTAATTTGATGCAATCATCATAGTTGTCTAATTTTGGTTTGATTTCTTATGACTTGAGAGTCATTTAAAAAAAAAAGAATCCTTGCCTAGACCTATATGGTGAAGCTTTCCTTCTGAGGTTTTATCCCTAATAAATGTACAATTTTAGATGTTGTATTTAAATCTTTAATCTATTTTGAGTTAATTTTTCTTAATGAGGTGCAAGAATGCTCCAGTTCCATTCATCTGATTGTGAATATCCAGTTTTCCTGATACCACTTATTGTCCTTTCCTATCATGTGTTTTTTACTTTTATTGAAAATCAGTTAACCACAATGGTGTGAGTTTTAGTCTGGGCTCTGTATCCTATGCCGCTGGTCAATGTTTGTTTGTTTGTTTGTTAGTCAATAACATGCTGTTTTGCTTATTTTCTGTTTGTAGTATATTTTAAAACTAGGTAGCTTGTTGCCTCCACCTTTGTTCTTTTTCTCAAGATTGCTTTGGCTATTTGGAGCCTTTTGTGGTTCCATAGGAAAAATAAAAAAAGAAATTGGACTTCCAACCCATGTACACTGAATATGTTACCATTTATTTGTTTTCTTTAACTTCTTTCATCAATGTTTTATACTTTTCAATATATACTTTTTCACTCTTGATTAAATTTACTCTCAGTTATTTTAATGATATAAAGTAGATGTTTTCTTTTTTCACATAGTTTGTTGTTAACATATTGTTATGGTTTAGATCTAAAATGCCACTTTTTTGGTAGAGTTTGAGGAGCAGTACTACTGCTTCTTCTTTAAAAGTTTAGTAAAGTTCAGTGTGTAGCGTGGTCCTGGGCTTTTGTCTGAAGTGAAATTTTTAATGATTCAACCTCTGTATTTATTATTGATCTACTTAGTTTTTCTACTTGGGAAAACTTTTACTTTTCCAGAGTATTAACAATTACATTAATTCCTTTAAATGAGAAATCCTTCCATTAATTTTTAAATCTAACTAAATTCAAAATCTCAATTTTACATAATATAAAATGTAGTTATGACCTATTTTCTTCCTATAAAGATGTACCTAAAATACACAAATAAATTTTTCTATAGTATTGGTTTTGTTTCACTAGAAATATATGATGTACTTATCAAATATAAAAATATGTTTACAAAGAATGTCATTCTACATTCTATCTGCCTCTTCTGAAAGAAAAAAGGAGATTTAAATTATGCAAATGAGCAGTGCAAATTTCCAAAGATGACTCTAAATCTGTTAAAATATTAGAGAAGCCTATCATTGCTTGAATAAGAACGTGGAGTTGTGGCAAGGCCACTGGATCTTCCTCCTGTCACTAGAGTCAGACACCCAGGTGCCTCTGTCACAGGGGTGCTGCAATGTCCTAACCTTAACACACCAAACAGAATTCTGGATTTCTCTCCCACACCTATTGTTTGCCTACTATTTCCCCTCTCAGTAAATGAGACTCAGATACTCAAGCCTGAGACCTAGACTCATCCTGAGTTCCTTCCTGTCCTCTCACAGTCCATTTCTGCACATCCCTCTGATTCCTCCAGGCTCCGTGTCCCATTTTCCCTGCCCCATATCTGATCTTCAGCTGGTTAAGGCCTTTGTGTGAATCATGAATTCCTGTACTTTTTTCTCTCAGCTACCATCATTTACACCTTACTCTAATGATTTTGGAATAAAATCCTACTAGATTTAAGTAAGCCTTTAAAATCAGAAACATAATTTTTGAAACATTTACTATAATATAAATCATTATCTAAATATTATAAATAAGGGTCATCTAAAAGTTAATGTTCGTTATATGCTTAATATTTAAAATGAAGTGAATTTTAACTGTAGGGAGCATAAGTTTTCCATCAATAAATCATAAGAAAAACAACTAAAAACAGGACCAAAATAAAAGAGGCAAAATGTATTTTGTACAAGGGAGGCAATGCTTTACTGTTCTTTGACAGTACTCTTTTCCTGACATAATAGAAATTTGCCCAATTTTTTGTTTGTTTTTGTTTTATTTTTCAGACAGGGTCTTCCTGTGCAGCCCAGGTTAACCTTGAACTCACTGCATAACCTAGGTTGACTTCCAGTTCTCTGAGGTCTTTCCAGTCTAAACCTCCCTAGTTCATCTTTTAAAGTAAGCCCATGTTAAGTCTGAAAGCAGTTCCAATGGAAAAGTGTAAATAGAAAAAAAGGAAGAAAAATTTGTTTTCTTATAGGAAATAAAATCAACCACATGCTGTTACTTTCATTGTATTTTTTGTTAACACAATCACAATGGTAAATAAACTAATTTTAAATTCTTAAAACATTTGATCCCAATAGCCTAAAGCAGAACCTCCACATCTTGGTTTCTGAAGCCCACAGGACAACGGCTGAAAATCCCGGTAGGTCTTTCAGGCAGCTTCAAGCCTTTTTTGCCTCAGCCACATGCAAGTCACGTTTTACATGTAGAAATCTCAGCAGTTTCAACTGGTCACATGCAGTAAACAGACCTGGGAGCATGCACTGCCCTTAAGCCACCTGCTGCTCAAAGGCAGAGTGGCCACAGCAGGGAGCAGAGCGCACTGCCTGCCCGCTTTCTCGTGGGACACAGGCAAGACCCAGATGTGACTCCAGACACTGCCTGTTACTCCCCATGCTCTCAGGCCTAGTGTGATGGAGAGTTGTGGTTTTGTAGATGTTAAGTCAGGCCATCAACAGAAGCGTGCAGTGAGCCTCAGCAACCTCATCCTGACTTCTCTGGCTCAACATCTGAGGAAGCAGCAAGCGAAGGATGGCGAGGGTCCCAAGGTTACTTGAGAAGGGAAGGGGAGTCGAGGACCTTGTGTTTCGGTTTACTATGGCACTGTCCCAGACGACTCTCTGGATAGATGTGCCGGTACTCAGGAAGGCACCTTTAATAGATGAGTCTACTGGCCTGAAAACCTTTTGTGCGTCTCGCACAGTGGGGAGTGATTGATCTGTGTGTGGATCACACTGCTTCTGACTGGAACCTCAGAACTGCTACTTACCATGGAGAGAGGAGGTGTTCCAAAGCCGTGTGCCTGCTCCTGACAAGGAGGAGAAGAGTAAAATTTTACAAAGTGTCTAAAATTTTTTCTCTTTTTGTATTGGCATTATAGATAATACTATTAAGAAGCTGGAGGCTGGAACTGATGAAAATTCACTTCAAAATGATAAAGGAATTACAGTCTCTACAATAAATTTTTGTGCCAGTATGACAGCTGCCAAAGCCAAGGAGATGATTCTTAAGAAGTTAGTAAGAAAAGCTAAAGACACTTTGGGAGCACCTATGAACAGCAAGGTAAACACTTCTCTTACCTGTTAAGTAAGCTTCTTACTATGAAACAGTAAATCAATTTAACAGATACTAACAAAAAGAAAAGGGCATATGACTTACACTCCTGAGCAGCCCAGAACCTGGGGTTTCCAGTCAATATAGTTCACGTTCCACAGATTGACTAGTAGTTACTAAGAACTAGGAAGGCCAGAGCTGCTGAGTAACTGTGCAACCATTAGCAAGCAAGAGAAATTTTGGTCAATTTATGACACAAAAGACAGGAAACTAAGGTTCTTACTCAAAGCTCATATTAACAATTAAAAACCAGGTAATTAGATAATTCAAAGTAATGTGTTCAAGCTATGTGTACTTTTTAACTAGTCAATTGTTTTACAAAAACTACCTAAAAGGACTGAGCCACAGAGGTCATAGTCTGATGTTTTCAGAGGTGGAAAGTACCAGATATAAAACAGCGTGAGTTATCCCCCAGTTGCTCCTGACAACAGCATTTGTATTAGAATTTTTAGTCTAGTTCCAGATCATAGACAGAGTGTACTATATACGTACAGCAGTGCCTTGTCAGTAAGAGGAATTCAATGTGGACATTCCTAGTAAATAATAAGTACATTCCTTTGTAATAGCCACAATTACTTTATCAACACCAAACACATTTCTTTCATCCAATTATTGGTTCATAGAGAGTGAGTCTCGTTCTCGTTATTTTGAAAATCTATTCTTTTTTAAATCTTATATGCAAAATAGATTTTGATCTTCTGGGTTTTGTTTTGTTGTGTTGCTACCATTTTTTGTTGTTTATTTTTTATTTTTTTCCAGAACTGCAGATCGAAGCCAAGGCCTTCACACAAGGCTATGCCCTTTAGCCTTTTATTTGTTTATTTTATTTTATTTTATTTTATTTTATTTTATTTTATTTTATCAATGTTTCACTAAGTCTCTAAGTTGCCCAGGCTGGGTTTGAACTTGTGATCCTCCTGCCTCTGCCTCCCAGAGTGCTGGTATTCCAAGTGTGCAGCACCATGCCCAACTTGATCTGCTATTTGTTAATAGAAAAATAGACATTAGGGCCTGTAATTTTGTTCTCATATCAAAGCATAATTGATATTGCTAGTTCAGAATTTCCACAAAGGCTGGTTTAATTAGTATGTTGAACGTGTTTGTCTCCCTTCAGGCTGTAATATTCATTGACAACTTGAGCATGCCGGTGCCAGATGCAAGCGGAGCACAACCCCCACTAGAGCTGGTCAGGCAGTTGCTGGACTTTGGAGGAGTCTATGACACAGAAAGAAATGTGTGGAAGGTAGAGAACACACTGAGACTGTTCACCTTAAGTGGGTTTCCTGACAGCAAATCAAATGTTTATAACAATGCTGAGTGAGTTAAGCGAGAAGTTTAGAAAATTTAGCCTCTTGAACATGTTGAAGTATGAGACTCTAAATTAACTACATCTATATGTCTTTGCCATTTAAAATGGGTCCATGGGGTTGGGAGTTTAGCTCAGTGGCATAAGAGCCTGCTTGGCAAACATGAAGTCGTGAGTTTGATCCCTGGTACCAAAAAGTCCATGAGTGTAGAAAAGCTCTACTTCTGTAAATTCAAATACTAGTCAACACTAGGTCTGCCCTACAGATTTAGTGTCTGAGTCAATGGTCACCATTGCTACCTATATTAATAATCAGATTCTCAGTGCATCTGCAGTCAGCACACATGAGCAAGCCAGGGAAATGCCCTTCCAAATGCATTTGCAGCCTCTGCATAAAACTACCCCTTCTTTATTTTCAAGAACATAGAGCAAAGGTTTTCGAAGCACTGCAAGGTCAAAAAATTCCCAGTAAGGAATTCCTGTGCACTACTTTGCTGAGGAGCTGCCAGTCTCGTTTTCTACAATGGCTGCATTAATGCACATTCCCAGCCTACCCCTCTGTCCTCAAGATTTCTATCCACTTTGCCTTTTAGGTTTAGTGTTTCTGTCTTAATATTTAGATCTTTGACCCATTTTGACTTTAGTGCATGGTGATAGGCATGGGTCTAGTTTAATTCTTCAGCATGTAGAAAGTCACTTTTTCTAACACCACTTATTAAAGAGGCTGTCTTTCTTGCAGTGAACGTTTGGCCCCTTTGTCAAAGATAAAGAGGTTGAGTGTATGTGTAGTTGTGTCTGTATCTTCTATTCTTTTCCACCAATTCTCATGTCTGTTTTTTGCCAGTACCATGCTGATTTTATTATAGCAGGTTTGTAGTATAATTTCAAACCTGGGATTATGATGCCTCCTGCCTTGCCTTTGTTGCCCAGGATTGCCTTTGCTATTCTATGTCTCTTCTGATTCCAGATGAATTTTAGGAATGTTTTCTCTTGGTCTGTGAAGTATGCTAATGGTATTTTGGTCAGGATTGCATCAAATTTGTGTAACAGTTTTGTGAGTATGGCCATTTTCACAGTGTTGGTTCTTCCTATCCTTGAGTAAGAGATATCCCTCCATTTTCTGAATTCCTCTTCAATTTCTTTTTTCAGAGTACTGTAATTTTCAATGTATAAATCTTTTACTGCCTTTGTTAGATTGATTCCTAAATATTTCATTTTTTATGTTATTGTAAAAGGTGTAGTTTCCCTAATTTCTCTCTCAGTGAGTTTATTGTTTGTGTTGACTGTTTCTGCAGTACAGGAGTTTTTAAATATGGTGTTGTCCTATTTGTCTATTTCTGCTTTGTTGCTTGTTCTTTTGGGTGTTATTCCCCAAATCCTTGTCTGAACCAATATTATAAAGCATTTCCCCTATGTTTTCTTCTAGTCGTTTCATTATTTTGAGTGATAGATTTTTTTAATGAGCTATTTCTCACAACATTCATGTAGGTAGCAAACTTTGAAATTACATTTTAGGATGGGTTACTTCTAAGAACATAGATTTCTTTGACCATCGTGATTTTGTTTTGCAGTATACAGTAACCTTATCCTATTTGCCAAATGTTTTCCAGTCTTTTGTTCAAGTGGGGAGGAGAAGTAGGCAAGCTGGCTAGTCCCTCCTGTGCCTTCAGGTAATCTCTCTGTCACTCTCCTGCAGAGCATCCAGGATCTCTCTGTGGTGGCAGCCTCCTGTGTCCCTCCAGTTGGCAGGCACGATGTCAACCCGCGTCTGCTCAAGCATTTCTCTGTGTTGGTGTTGCCTCATCCTCCACAAAGTGCCTTACATTCTATTTTTGAGGTAATACATGTGAGAATTTAAAACCACTAATATTGAAGAACATTCTCTTATGGGATGGATTTTATTTACCCTTATACTTTCTGGCCTATTGTTATTTGTCTCTTAATATCAAAAATAAAATGCAGTATATATAAGGGAAGACACATGGTGCATATTTAGTGCATGTTTAAAATGCATATCCCAGGACTTCATTCTCAGAGATTCCAATTCAGTAGATCCTGCCTTTTTGTTAACATATACTCACTGATCTTTTGTTTCCATTTTCTTATAGTGTGAAAAACCACTGAGAGAGCTGTTAGAGCAATATGGATTTTGATACATGTGTCCTCTCTTCCAAAACAGACTTTTCTTCAGGTGTATATTACTGACCACCTGAATCAGAATTACCAAGGACTTTTGGAAAAATGAAGTGGAAAACACCCATATTAGTTTTGTGAGATATAGTATTCTTTCAGAAGGTTTATTTTTCTAATCATACTAGATTTCAAGTTGAGCCATTTTCTCAAAGAAGATATTTTAGAATTATTAGAAGGAAGCATACATGTACACCAACTCAGACTGAAGTCTGTTACTTTACATTTCTTCTAGTAACACCTTCCAGGAGCAGGAAAGTGGGAGAATTAGCAGCACATCTGGTGCAATAGAGGCAGGGCACACGTTGGGTCACAGCAATGCATAATCTGTTTTCTGGCACAGATTAGCCAGAAATGGGCAATACCTGAAATGTTGAGGTTTATTCTTAAAATTTTTTGAAAACTAAACTATAAAACTTCTTTTCAAAGGTCCACTTGGGATTGTATTTCTCCATCAATAGCTTCACATCCGAAGTTCAGAAATGTAAGGACTCGATAATATCTTCTTCCCTGGATATGTACTATCACATATGTAAGAATATGTTACCAACACCCACAAAATGCCACTACATGTTTAACCTTCGAGACATGTTAAGGTTTGTTTAAAATAAATTATCCAGATTATTTTTTAAATTGAAAAGATATAGTTTTACTGAGCAGATTCTCTCTCTCTCTCTCTCTCTCTCTCTCTCTCTCTCTGTCTATGTCCCTGTCTCTCTTTCTCTCCTTTTGTGAACATTAAATTGTTAGAAAAGGAAAAAGTGAAATTCATGTTAATTTTGCTATTTATTAGCAGCTTATCCCATGAATAAGTTGAAAAGAATTTTCCAAGTAATTCTAACCAGAAAATTCAGTGATGAAACCACTATAATATTGGCTAACAGGAAAACAAATGTCACAGTTATAACATAGCTTTTGGTTTTGCTTCATTTCTGAGATCTAACTTGGCCATCAGAGGATGATGGCATACGTGTGCACACTGTAAAAAACCTGTTTGAGTTTTCACAGATTTTCCCAGTAGTGCTGCTTTGATCATTTACCTTGGTTAAATTATTTTCAAAATTGTTAAGGAAAACAGTTCTTGAATTTGGTACCTTTCTCCCCTTCCTGGGGGACTTAAGCCTTAGCCAGCACATGTGATCTTTGAAATGGATAACTAGGGTTTTTAATCCAAATTTAGAATACTAAACACATCAACTTTAAGAAGCACTCCCTCTCCAGGCTGGTTTTTCATCCTGCCAAGCGCCCACAGATGTAGCCAAGGAGCCCCTAATTCTCCTTCCACTGGCTGCTGTGCCAATTTTCCTTGCCTTGTAGCTTGCCTATCTCATCAAAACTTCAGGTAGTCCCTTACAGAAACTGGTAGTTCTTATTTTACACAGTTGTTTCTTTTTTCATAAACTGTGAACCTTTGCCTCACACCCCCACCCCCGGCTATTTCCAAACAGCTTCTGCTAGGCCTTCTGCAAGCTGACAAGGCTGTGGTTAACTCTAAGGAACAGCTGCTCTGCTTTTCATCCATGAAGCTTCCCTCGTATTTCACGACCGCCTCATGGAAACATCTGAACAGATCCTTTTCTATCAGGTGCTCTCAAAAGAACTGGAGAACTACTTTGAGGTAAGCTTACTTTTTACAAGTGTTTCAAATGGTCTCCTGGGCCAAAAAAAGTTATTTTATGGAAATCCCCAGGCATTTCTCTAATGTTTGTGAGAGTACTTTTATCTTAACAATTACGTCTTTCACTTGAAACACGGTAGAGCAGAGGCTGAGATGACGGAGGGGAGGGCCCCCTGCCTCTGTTCATGCTGTGAGTTCTTGGGAGCCTCTGAATAACTTGTCTCCAGGACTGGCAGGATGGTCTTGAGACACTTTGCCAGGACTCTTCACCCTCCCTACCCTTAGAACTTTGGTTTCCTCACTGCTTGTGCTTTAGTGCAGGTCATGAGCAAAAGTATTTCCCAGGTTGGGTCATAGGCAAAGGGTGTGAGCACATGAAGCAGTGAACCCTGCCCATGACTGTCTCTGTTCTCCCTGCCTATGAGCATCCAGGAGGATGTTCTGCCTGCCTGTCTTCTCTTTTCTTCTCTTCTTTGGTGGTGCCACTGTCTCTCACCTTATTCACAGAAGTCTAGGACATAAAAACTTCAAAGACACAATTACATTTTAAAACAGTTAAAGATTTCTAGAGGATAAACTTCACACATGAAATAAATATAGTTTTACGTACATGTACATAACTGAAAAAATGTGATGTATATACATACATGTGAACTTGTGTTAGTACATGCACGTATGTGTGTGAAATGCATGAATTCATAAAGGTATTTAAAATTCGTCTAGATATTCCCATCACTATTTTCTTTTAATTGGAGTTTACTTTTTTGCAGCACAGACATGTCTTGATATAATTATTCATGTTGACCCATGACTTCTTCCCTCCAGTCTCTTTCTGACATCTTCTGGAATGATGTTTCCCCTCAGCACTAAGAGTAATCTTTTCCTCTCACTCGCTGGTCCTCAGCCTTCTGGGCTCCTCTGGGCACACTCCTCTTCCTCTCTTTCCCTAAGCACTCCTAGGCAGTACATCAGAAGCAGCTTATCCTTAGCTCCCTCTCATTATTGCTCTCACTGTCCTCTGGTCACAACCCAAGAGGAAGAGAACACAAAGATGATAGACACAGGTGCTGCCTGGGGACCATGTCCACCTCCTCCATTAGAAGGCTATGCATCAGCAGCACAGGACTCTGTCTCAGTTTCTTCTCTGCCATAGGAGAGGTAGTGATGGTGCCTACCCCAAGTCATACACCATGAATAAAATGTTTAGGAATATATCTCTGACACCCAGGGAGCGCTAAGTGCAAGCTGTTATAACACTAAAGAAAACTAAACCTTGTATCTATGATTCAAACTCATGATCATGGATGGTGGAAAGACCTGAAATTTAGAGACCTTGGGTTGACCTCTATATCTATCTCATGTTAGAGCATTTCATCCTCAATATGTGTTAAGACATTCCAAGTCTCCGGTCAGTGCACCTTCTCTACCATGAAGAGAGTAGGCCTACAGATATCATCCAGATCTCCTGTCATGCTAAAAATGTGAACAACATGACTCTTGTGCTTTTGAGCATCTGCAGACCGTGCCTTGGGTCAGGCCTGGCCACCAGTCTAAACACAGCTCATGAATATAGAGGAGATGCTGAAACACAAATATTCCATGTTCTGTCTTATATGGAATGTAAAGCCATGAAATTCACAGAGGCTAAGAATAGATTGGGGGCTGGGAACAGTGGGAAGCTGAAGGTCACAGGTACCAATCCTGAGACTGGAGAAATAAGATTTTTATTTAGATCCAATAAATAGTATTATAGTTGTATATTATACATTTCAAAAGCACTAAGAGTAAATATTACCACAGAAAATCCACAGAAATGATAATATATTATCATTTATTATTTCAAATTGTATTCATAAGTCATAATATCACTTTGTATCCCATAAATTTATGCAACCATATTTAGTCAAAAAACAACAAAAATAAATTTTTTTAAATTACAGCTCATGCTTTCTTCCTCTTAGTGGTCTTTTCTGACCAGTACTATCCCATTTACAGATTTAGAGCCCTGATTCATATTTTCATAGTACTGTGGGATTTGCCTATCATAAAACTTAATATAATATAATTTCTTATCCCTCTTATCCCTCCAACCTACATGACTCTGAGAATAGACTCATGGACTTTATCTGCTCCTAAATCTGCAAATTTAGCATCCTTCCACACCCTATATGTCTGGGATGAATGAATACATAAAGAATAGAAAGACTTAAGGATCTAAAGAGAGTTTATGCCTGTCTTAAGAGAAGTTTCAACTATAATTCAGTTTTAAGAATTCATCACACCGAGAAATAGTTGTAGAGGAAGTAGGAGATAAAAAAGAAAATGTAAGGATCTTGACCTAGCAGAGTTGGTAGCATGGACAGGAAAAACAGCTACAATATCCCAAATTAAGCAGCATATTGACCAACTCTCTCTTAAGAACAAGGGTATATAGATTACTTCTGTGCAAATTTGGGTTTATATAATATATTTTAATTACTTGATCATTGGGTTTTTAAAAAAAATACATAGAATATCAGAAAATGGAGAGATACACCATGTTCCAGGATAGGCAAAATCAATAATGTCAAAACAGCCATAGTACCAAAACTGATATATAGATTTAACCCAATTCTGATCCAAATACCAATAGCATTCCTCACAGAACTAGAAAGATTCTAAAATGTATATGGAAACAGAAGAGACCCAGAGTAGCAAAAGCAATCTTGAGCAATGAAAACAAATCAGGAGGCACACAGTCAGATTTCAAGCTATATTACAAAGCTGTAGTGATTTGGTACGGATATAAAACAGTCATGCAGATCAGCAGAACAGAATAGAAGACACAGAAACAACACCAGGCATATTAAGTTATCTAATCTTTGACAAAGGGGCCAAAAACATATACTTTAATAAGGATAGCCTCTAATGGTACTGGGGAAACTGGCTATCCACATGGAGTATATTAACGCTAAACCCATATCTATTACTGTGCACCAAAAAAGACAAAATTAAAATGGAACAAAGACCTAGAGATATTTAAACAGAAACAATCTGCTGGAACATAAAATAGGTACAATTCTTGAAGACATAGGCATAGGCAAAGGCTTTCTGAACAGAACCCCAATTACATAAGAAATACAGCCACAATCAACAAATGGGATCTTATCAAAAGAAAGCTTCAGCACAGCAAAGGAAACAACCAACAGAGTGAAGAAACAGCCTACAGAAGGGGGAAAAGTTTGCCAGCTACTCCTCAGACAGAGTACTACTATCTGTAGTATATAGAAAACACAGAAAAATTAGACCTCCCAAAATAAAGGGCCCAATCATAAAATGTGTACTTCACAGAAGTACAAATAACCAAAAAATACATGAAGAAATGTTCAGCATCTCTGGCCATTGAAGAAGTACAAATTAAAAACAACACTGAGATCCTCTCCTACCCCAGAAAGAATGACCATCATCCAGAAATCAAATAATAGCAAATTCTGGGGAGACTTGGAGAAAAGGATCCTTCGTAAGCTAGTACAACTATTATGGAAATCATTATGGAGATTCCTCAAAAAAATAAAACTAAAATTTCTATTCAGCCCAACTAGTCCCTTCTAGATATCTTCCCAAAAGAGTTAAAAATATTTTATTACAGTGATACTTGTACACCCATGTTTATAATAGCGTAATTCATAGTAGCTAAATCTAGGGAGTAGAATATATGTTTATCAACAGATGAGTGGATAAAGAAAATGTAGCATTTATAGAATATGGAGTACTACTCTGCCATGAAGGATAAAGTTATTGGTAGGAAAATAGATGTACCTTGAGATCTTAATGTTAAGTGAAATAAGTCAGACACATGGCTAAAATATCATACAACTTCTCTTATATGAGAAATCCAAAGTACTCGAACTTCCTAGGGTAAAGACCATAAAGGGCACCAAGAAGGTGAAGAAATAAAAACAAGACACAGAAATCTGGGATCAGATGGAGCCCTTTCTCTTGATGGCAGGAAAGGAACCACTCAACCACTGCAGCACCTTTATTTATACACTGGCCAGGTTGATGTCAATTTCAACCCCTCTGTTTTACAACTTTGTATGGATTCCTGAGCACTTCGTGTTCTTTGATCTGCAATAGCTTGTTTACTTGGTTCATGTCATGCTCTCCATGTTCTCAGGGCTGACTTTGCTTTAACCCCATATATGCAGTCGATCTCCAGCTTCAGCTGCTCCTCACAATATAGATATATATAATTCTAGTACTACAATGTGCCAGGCACTGTTTTAAGCACTTTTCCCTTCCTCATGGTCATCTTCATGCATAAAACCTCTGATGTGGGCCTGTTACCTTATTTGGCAAATGAAACAGAGCAGAGTTAACAGCATGTTCATGGTTTTGTCCAGGACATCTGATGCCTGATAGTCCCTGGCCATTGCACCCTACAGCCCCTCAGCTGTCATCTGGCTGTTGCTGAACCAGCACCTTCTGACTGCTCACCAGTAGCGTCCTGCGCAGGCCTCAGGGCAGCAAGTGCTGAGGATGCACACAGCATTGGTGGGCCAGACACAAGGACCCAGCAGCAGCAGACAGTGCACTGTTGTGAGGCACCTGCAAGACAGAGGGTTTGCCTTTCTTGTTTTGAGAAGGAATCACCCAGACTGCAGGTGTGGGGTGGTAGCTAACAATTGACTGAGAAAAGGTTCTTCACCCAGATTATTGATAGGACTGCAAGATCTCTGCAACTTCCATATATATCTCCAACAAACTGGAGTCCATCAGTTCCCAGAGTTCTTAGACAAAACTGTATTTTGGTATGATTATGCTCTAAAATGTTGTTCTGGGAGGAGGCCCACAGGCTTCATTGCCAAAAGGACTTCATAGCGATGAAAGGGAACTTAAAAATTTAAATCAAATCCTACTTAGGATGCCTGCCAAGACCAAGTGGACATGTCTGGCAGGCCCGATAACAGAACACTTCTTCCTTTGTGTAAATTCATCTTTGCTGCTCTTGTGTAACTGATGGCCTTACAATGTGACTTAAAATGTAATAGTACATTCATTCCTTTGTATAATCCATGTTTTATATAATTGATAGCCTTACATGTAAGGCTAATGTTTAAACTCTTTCAGCATCCCATGATGTCACCCAGTCCTCCAATCATAAGTGCCAAATCTGCCTATGTACCTCCCCATTCATTTTCCTTTTAAAAGCCTCAAAACACTGCTGGAGCAGCTCTAGCTCTTTAGGAGAGATCCTAGTCAGAATCCCACTGATGTAATAAACTGCCTCCTCAACCCCTGCAGTGCCATTTCTTCTCCTGTATGGTCTGTTTTCTGTGACAGATTGAAAAGGCAAAGAATCCCTGAGTCCCAGCTCCTCAGGGCAGGAGGTTCTCTGACTCATGTATGTTGGTCTTAATGAGAAGCATAGTTGAAGCATTGATTTCAATGAGGAGTGTAGTCCTCATTGAAATATTCTTATCTTTCAATAGATTCAGTGGACACAGCAAAACCTCATGAATGACACAACTGTGTTTGTGGACTTCCTGGATATAAACAAGCCTCTCAGAAAAAAGATCTATCAGATCACTAATGACTATGATAAACTTGCTGCTATGCTAATTGAATTCCAAATGAAGCTGGGACCAAAGTCTTTGGAGGTAAAGACATACACCCTATAAAAATCTGAGGAGTGAAACCTATGTACACTTACACATCAACATACATGTCTCCAATATGTTGAGTTATGCCTGAATGTGGGATGGGGGAGGAAAGAAATGGCAGTGTTCCCTCAGATTTCAAGGAAGACCCTTAGAAATGCACTTTTACATTATTTTACCTCATTTTGTCTCATTTTTGGATTAATTTTAAAAATATAGCATGCAGCTCAGGCTACAGGGAGTTGAATGTTTGGAGCTAATGAAGTTAAGAAATGCAACAGAATGTGCCATGGTATGTTGCAGAGGAACAGCAATCTGCCACTGTCTACCCCTGTTTCCTGGGTAGAGACATGTTGAGACGAGGATGCCAACAGGCCACAATGCCACAAGCCAGCTTCACTCTTTCTTCACTTTCCTTCACCAATGGATGCCTAGTGCCACTCTGCAGATGTGGCAGATGCATCCTTTCCAAGATGCAGTTGAAGTAGCTGTTGGCTGAGATCTCAAGCACCAAGGATTGACATTCTCATCCTGCACCTTCTGTGTAAACCCACAAGGCACATTGGGTTTTGCTTATCCCTACCATTTGTCACCTTTCCTCTTGTCACCTTTCCTCTACTAGATTTCTCATCCCATGGTGTTCTTCAAGGAAGCCATAGAACATATCACAAGAGCCACAAGAGTCCTTCGGCAGTCAAGAAGTCACATGTTACTGGTAGGAATCTGAAATTTTCAGAAATTTTTGTGTTTGTAAAATAAAAACTAGGAAATTTCAATAAAATCTACTTTACAGTTTTATTCACCTATACTTTATGAAAAATCACAATACTTAAATCCTACGACAAATCTTTGTATTCACTAGTTTGTATAAGAAATTAGCTAGCACATAAAACTGTTACTTGTTTTTGGAAGATGCTTGATGTAAGTAAACTTGATGTGTCCAGAACCACCTATAGTGCATGCATGCCTGAATATGACATCTGGGCAGGTGGATCCTGACCTCAAAATAGGACACTAACTTGAAAAAACTGTACTTCTCATGAGAATAAGTGGAAGCTAGATCCTTGCAAAATTTCCAAGTACTTTAAATAGAGAAAAGTTTTTGGAAAACTAAATGAGCTCCATAATACTTAGCTAATTACATAAAGATTATTATTTATAACTATTTGTTACATTACTACTTTTGCTTATTCTTTATTTTACACTTTATTTATGAGCAGTTATTTGTGGTTTTTTTCCCAAAAGGACTTTTTCTTGCATGTAGAAAAGCTTGAGCATTATTTATTGTTTCTTCATTTAAACAGACCTGTACAATAAGGTTGATTAAAAGGAATTGCCAGGGATATAGCTCAGGAGCACAAACACCTGCCTGGCAAGCTCAAGGTCATAAGTTTGATTCCTGGTACCAAAAAAAAAAAAAAAGGATTTAAAAATTAGAAAATGGAATCAAGAGAAAAACCACAAAGCAAGTCTTTCCATCACCAAAAATATTCTTTTGCTACCATTCCTGCAAATGGCGTCACCCCCACAGCTGTCCAATAACTGTTTCCATGGGTTATCTTTCTCCATTTTTTCATTTTCCACCATTTTGTATCTGTGAATCTAAAGTGTGACTCTTATTGCATTTTATTCTTTTTAAGTGTGAAGGCCCTAGGTTCCATCTCCAGTACCAAAATATGGTAAAGAAGTAGCAGAAAGGGAATCACCCGGGTACACAAGGCACAGGTATGTGAGCCAAGAGTGCAGGAATGCTCCAGTGGCAGCCATCAGAGAAGTGCAGGTTCTCCCACAGCAGCTCTGCAGTCCACTGTGCAGGGCCTCCTGTGAGACAGCCAAAGGGTGTGCTGGCAAAGAAAGCATGAGGCCTCCTTAGAGACCATGCACCTCCCTTGGGTGCCAGCCTTAGAGACCCCAGCACCTCTCACATCACCACAGCTTGGTGGAGCTGATCCAAGCCTGAAAGACAGTGTGAGAAAAGCAAATGCAGCTCAGTATCTCAGGAGTGTGATTGTACCTGTTCAGAGCAAAACATTAGCAAACCCCATAGGGGTTCTGCAAGAAAGGGAAAATAAAGAGACACACACACCAAGGGTCAGCAAAATGGCTGCCACTGGAGCAGCATAAACAAGTAGCTTCTATTGAGATAAAGAACAAAGAAACTCATATTGCGCATGGTCAGATTAGATAACTTGTTTACTTCTTGACCTTACAGGACCTCATGTTTTCACGTTGGGGGGAAGGAGATGTTTCAAAGCCTGTGCCTTCTACCAAGACACTGTCAACTGGCTGTGTCTGGGACAAATGGAGTCAGTGTGGCCTCTCCACATCTCCCCCTTTTTTCTTTAGCTTTTCTTACCACATTAGAAGCTGGTATTTTAGGTATGAACATTTTGTATAGGGATGAGATGCATTATACAAGGCATCCCATACCAATGAACAGATAATGACAATAACACCATAAAGAAACATTTGTTTTAGCCAACTCATATCCATCCGTAAGGCAATCCCATAATCCAGCATTGAGTCCTTGGGATACATGTATCTGCTTGGTAAGTTCTCGTACTCATGAAGCTTCTCACTAGTGGATTTACTTTCATCAGACAAATTAAAACAGCACATCTGCGCAATTTCATTGCATCCGTGATGATGTAATAGAAGTAGATCATCAATTGCAGCACAATTATCTAAAATTGCTTGTCAGTGCTCAGTTTGTCCTTTGTTTAATAATGCCAAGGCTGTGGAAGTATAATTAATTTGTTTTGCCATGAGACAAGCTAACACATTAACATTGCAATTGGCTACCAGGGCAGGCACACCAACCAAAAAAAAAAAAGTGCCTAAAGCATTTGGTTAACAGGCTTTGGCTAACAGCCTAATGGAAAAATCCTCACATAGTTTAGTAAGACTAATTATAGACTGGTGTAAGACAGTATAGATTCAGGAGAAGGCAACAATACAGTAAGAATATAGTAACAATATAGTAAGATGGCTAAGGCAGCATTTTGTGTTATGATAACTTTGTAGGGATATAATTGAAGGTGTATTCTTCACATGAGAAAAACCATCCAGCAGGGAGAGGAACATGTCCATGTCCATACAATATTGGCTCATAACTAGAACAATTCCAAGTCCTATTAGGAAGGTAAAGACATCGAGTGATACAATTTTCAATACGAGCACATGAGACATTTGAAGTTGCTACATATGGAGTGAACATTTTAACAACATGATCAGGTTTTTTAAAGGTGGGAGTGCCCCAGTTTGTAAAGTTAGCATATGTTATAATTTTGCTTTAAATAGTGGGGGAAAATGGTGTAATTACTTAGAGAGGAGGGGTCCTTGCATACTGGAATCAGACAGACCCAAGAATATATTTCATTTCTATCTTTAGAGCAAGACAGAAATGAGAGACATTAGCTGTTTTGGCCAGTTTGCCCTAAATACTGTATTCCAATATTTCCTGGAGGTCATGGGACTCTAAGGTCCCCATGGTGGGCTGCAAACATATAGGAACAGAATACAAACAAGCATTAAAGAGTTCATTATCAGTTTGGTAAATACTGCCGCAAGAAGCTTTTCAGGAGTTGGTTCCTCTTCAGATGCATGGAGCAAGTCTTGTGCAGACTGGATCAGCGCCTTTATATCACCTCAGGTCACTGGCTGGGCAGTCATCCTACTGGATCACTTCCGAGACCACTTTTGATTCAAGGAGAGGCAAAAATGTGGAATTGGGTTGTGCAGTCCATGATACCAACTCATCCCATGCAGGGTGAACTCAACAAGCAGGAATCCACAGGGCCTGCTGGGGAAAACATAGAAGTATCCCCTCCTCCCCAAGTCAGCAGGGGCACTGGCCCCGGCCAGCCTGTGTCTGGGGTGTTTTGAAAGAAATGGAACCAACATAGCCAATGAGAAACAAAACAGTAGGGAGCAGCAAAAAGGAGAAGTCAGCCTTGGTAAGTGGTAAAACAATATCAGATCAATTCCAAGGAGCAAAAGTGCATGAATATGCTCTTGAGAGATAAAAGAAGCAATAGCATTAATAATGGGAAATAAAGTAATACCAGGCAAATGAGGTAAATGTGATCATTTAACAATAAATACCTTGCTGCTCTGGATGGCAACAAGAGCCGTTATGGGCAAAGGGGCTTGATGAAAGATGACTAAGGAGAGAGGGCAAGTCCTTCAGGACTTCATTCACCAAAACTGTGGTGAGTGTGTGAGTAATGCTCTGAAGGGCCTGCTGTAGAGAAGGAGAGTCGGAGATCATGTCAGCGGGATCTGTGTGGCCCTGCAAAGCATCGAATAGAAGAGCTGTTAAGTTATCAAAGGAAAATAGGGCCTTGCCCAATTAAAGTGGACTAGAAATTATGGTAGTTTAGAAAGTGTAGCTGGAAAGCGAAGCACAAGGTAAGTAAGGCAGGCATTGAAAAAGAATGAAGAAATCAACATCCTAAATAAGAAAATAGTTCTGAGCATTGGACTTTTTCTGGGATGATATGGAGCCCAAATTCTGCTAAAGAGGAGGAGAGATCATGGAGAATAGAGAGATTTAAAAAGAGACCAGCCACAAGGATGTCATCCATGTAATGATAGACTTGTAAATGAGGAAAATGTTTTCTAGAGGTAAACAGGTCAGTATCAACAAATATTGACAGAGTTGAACTATTTATCATACCTTGAGTTAACATATACCAATGGTACCTGCATGTAGGCTTATGATTGTTATAGACTGGAACAGTGAATGCAAAATGAGGCTGATCCTGTGGATGTAAAGGAATAATAAAGAAATAGTCCTTTAAATCAACAATAAAGAGTTGAAATTCATGAGGAATAAGGTTAGGATTAGGAAGACCACATTGTAAGGGGCCCATAGGGTCTATACATTTATTAATTTCCCAAAGGTCATGTAATAATCTCCATTTACTTGATTTTTTTTGTATGGTGAAGATAGGTGTATTCCAGGAGTAGTAGTGTGCTCAATATGACCTGCAGCCAATTGGTCTTGAATTAAGGCCTCCACTGCTGACAATTTATGGTTTAGGTAAGGGCCACTGTTTAACTCAAAATGGACTGTCAGTTTTCCATTTGAGAGGTAGGCCATGAGGGGTGGTGAAGGCCCTTAGGATAAATTTGTTTCTACATAAGCATGGAGTTGAGAAAGAACATCATGGCCTCATATCACAAAAGGAATGTCCATAACATTTGTCCATTATGAGTACAAGTAACAGGAGTGTCACTGTGAAACACATTATAGGAAGGGCTCCTGAGGCCCCACAAGGGATGAACAGGTGAAAAAGATAAATGAGAAGGCCAGCATGAGTGGGGAAAAACAGAATGTCAGCTCCAGTGTCTAGCAAATCTGAAAAGGAAATGTTGCCAATAGTTAAAGAGAGGCTTGGGCGTTCGTCTCCCAGAGAAATAGCAATAGCCACCACAGTGGAGCCAAATCCTTGATTTCCACAAGTAACATCACGAGCTTTAGAGGAGCCATAAGGCAAGACAATTAGTTGAGCTACAGATTCAGAAAAAGTTAGTTGAATGGGTAAGAGAGATTACAATTGAAGCAACAATATTCCAGTATAATCAGCATCAATGACACCGGGAATCACAAAGATGCCTCTTTTTGATGCATGTGATGCAGGAACAACTAGACCAGTTGTCCTGGAAGGTAAAGAACCATGAAAAGTAGTAGTAACCTTGTAAACAGTACCAGGTATTTCCAAGTTGATAGGTTCAGTTAACAGCAAATCTATGCCAGAGCTCCTCTTGGTGGCCTGAATGGATTCTTGGAAGGAAGTGGTGGCCAGGGAGTCCTCTGATGTTTCTCAGTCAGGAACACATCTGTCATCTGGTTTCCAATGATTGACCTTGTTTATTTTTGTTTTTATTTTTATTTTTATTTTTATTTTGAGAGTTTCAACTACATTGACTAGCCCAATGATATCCTTTTTTGCAAATGGGACATGGTGTATCTGGTCTGTTACTTTTAGGTTTTGCCTTACGATCTTTGCGTACATGTCCGGGTTTTCCACAATTAAAACAAGTAGCAGGAGCAGCCAACAATTGCATTTTGTGTGTTTGAGTCCCTATATTTTGGCAAGCAGAAATCATTTGAACCAAGGTAGCAGCACATTTCATATTACTATCATTTAAAGCATTTTTGCAATCTTGCTTTGCATTTTCATATGTCAATTGTTTTAACAAAATAGAGGCTGCTGCCATATTGTACACCTGGCATTCAATAGCTTCATTTATCCTATCTATAAAAGTAAGGAAAGATTCAGTGGCCTTCTGTTTAATAGCACTAAAGGAACCTTGAACATCAGTTGCCTCAGGGATTCTTTGCCAAATTTTTAAAGGAATTTGAGCCACTTGAGGATAAGCTTGGGGGTGGCAACAAACTTGTTGGTGAATATCTGAAAAAGTTCCTTCACCCCATAATTCAGTAGCTCCTACAGGAATATTGCAATCTAAATTATTTATAGCTTGTGTGTCTGCAGCATCATTATACTCTTGGAGCCATACCTGATATTGGGTTGGAGTGACAATAGTATACACTAAGGCTTTCCAACCAAAAGGAGACATTTCATAACTTTGACCAATGCCTTCAATAATTTCAATTGCAAAAGTGCTTTTAAGTCCATATTCTTTGACAGCCTTTTTTAATTCCTTAAAAACAGAGTATTATAAGTTTTCAAAGCAGGGGTCTTGTCCTTGTTGATGCAAAACAAGACAAGCAAGTAGTTCCCCGTACTGTTTAGCTTCCTGGGCTAGCTTTTTCATGGGAGTTAGAACTGGTGGGAGTCACCTAGAGGTTTTATGGGGCTTGCATCTTTGGCAGTATCAGCAGGGAGCCAGAAACATGGGGTGGGGGTGGTATAGAAGCAACAGAAGCCACACACCCAGGAAGACCTGCAAGTCAGCCATGCGGTGTTCCATCTGCTCACCTGCCAACGGTTGCTATAGCGCCCGGCAGAGATTCCAGGTGTACAGGACAGAGGTAGGAGCTCTAGGATCCTCATGCAGCAGTTTGCTTATCTTTTCCAAATCCTCCATAATGAGCATTCCTCCTTCAGGATACCAAGGACAATAATCATGAATTACACTGGGGGAGGGGGACAACATAGCCTGCCTTCTTAAGGAGAAAAAGCCGTCCTGCCTTATGATTCTGTTGTGCTTCAGACAGAGAATTCCCCATGATTTATCTAGAGATTTTCTGAAGAAAATGAAGTCTATACATTGGGGGCCGTGTTCCACCCCAGGAACATAGCGAGGGCAAGTCACCCTCCACAGCAGACACCTCCACTGTCGAATCCCCTGTTCAGGTACCAGAAGTTGGGGTACTACAAGCAAAGGGAAAATAAAGGAATGAACACACCAGGGGTCAGCAAAATGGCTGCCGCTGGAGCAACATAAACAAGCAGCTTTTATTGAGATAAAGAACAAGAAACTCATATTGCACATGCTTAAATTATATAACTTGTTTGCTTCTTGTCCTTACAGGACCTCATGCTTTTATCTTGGGAAGGTGGATGTTTCAAGGCCTGCACCTTCTACAAAGACTATCAGTTGGATGTGTCTGGGACAAAATGGAGTCAGTGTGGCCTCTCTACAAAACCCAAACCAGCCATGTGTAAGCAATATAATAGACCATAGCAAGTGGGATTTATCCCAGGAATTCATGCTCAGTTTAATGTGCCCAAATCCATTAACATGCTGGGCATGGTGGCACACACCTGGAATCCCAGCACTTGAAAGTGTAACGCAGGAGAATTGCTGCAAAAACCAGCCTGGGCTGCATAGTGAGTTCAAAATTAGCTTGAGAATAGAAGACAAGATGGCGGACTGGTAGGTAGCAGGAGAGAGACCCTCTCTGAGAGAAACAGCTCAAATGCCAGAATAAAACACCCTGGAGAGACCCAAACAGAGAGAGATGGACTCTCACAACCCACGAAGAAACTAAAGTGCAAAAAAAAAAAGCTCGAATATGAGGTCCTGGGGCTACTATTAGTGAAGATAAGATCAGCGAGCATGGCACCCTCCTCGAACCGCCTGAATTCCTGCCTGACATGAACAAGCGATCCGCACCATAGCGACTGGCTTGAGCCGCCAGAGCGCAGAGCTGAACAGCCCTGTGTGCAGCTCGCCGGGACCAGCTCTGCACACGACCCATCCAGAGGCACCGTGAATTCCCACCGCAGCCATGCCGAAGTCAGAGGTAGGAGAGCCCAGCAGTTCTCGGGGACGCGGTGAGTGATGGGAATAAGACCCTCCCACGGGAAAGGGGAAACCGACTGGATGACATGTTGGATTTGGACAGGACAGCCCTAACTCCATAAGAAGGTGGCTTCAGCTGTTTGCTCCCCTCGTCGAGCGGATTGGTGGAATCTGCTTGGACTAGGCCGCTCCCCTGGTGGGGACCCAGTTAATTCCCTGAGATCAGTGCACACTGATGCAGTGAAGGCCTGCAAAGGTTGACTGGCCCAGAAGGGAGGAGCTAGTGCACACTGCCCGTGGGTGAACTCTAATCTCTGATAACCTATTGAAGAGGGCTAAAGCTCCTAGCCTGTGCCCTCTAGAGGAGCCTTAACCAACAAGAAAAGGGTCTGGGAATTACACTGTACACTTGTATGGAAGGAACCAAAACATGACGAAAGGGAGAAATAAAAAAAACACTCCCAGCCACCAACCCTGAGAACATTGATCCAGGAGAGGTAAATACAAAAGAGATTGAGGGCAGCAAAAATGCAACATCAAACACAGTGTTAGCAGACATAAAGAGATATCTTCAGGACTTCGTAAGCAGGACCAAAACTGAAATATTAATTCAAATTAAACAAGAGATAAGTAGATTAATAAAAGAAGGGCTGGGCACCTCTCAAGAAGACACAGACAGAAGAATGGAGGAACACAAATGGAGAGAAAAATTTAATGAAGAATTCAGGAAAAACCTAGAATTCATGAAACAGATTCAAAGAGATTATCAGGAAACTAA
>PVJX010016572.1:0-40023 GCA_004027295.1 Dolichotis patagonum | reverse complement strand
TACAGGTCCCAAAGAGTCAGGCCAGAATGTTGGTTTCTGAAAAGTCCCCGATCCCAAACAGGCCTGGCCAAGATGCCAGTCTCCACAATATTCCCAATCCAAACAGCCCGGGCCACTCTGCCGGTCCGAGAGTTTTGGGTCCCAAAGAGACAGGCCAAGATGCTGCTTTCTGGGAGACTTCCTGGGCGTGAAGGGCGGGGCTATGGGCCAAAGCAGACCCGGCCCAGATGCCGATCTCCAGGCAGTTCCCTGCGGATGAAGGGCGTGCTTACCAGTCCCAAAGAGTCATGCCAAGATGCAGGTCTGCGCAGACTTTTGATCCAAACAGCCCAGGCCACTCTGTGGGTCCGAGAGTTTCAGGTCCCAAAGAGACAGCCTGAGATGCTGCTTTCTGGGAGACTTCCTGGGGGTGAAGGGCAGGGCTACAGGCCCAAACAGACCTGGCCCAGATGCCGATCTCCAGGCAGTTCCTTGCGGATGAAGGGCGGGCCTACCAGCCCCAAAGAGTCCCGCCGAGATGCAGGTCTGCGCAGACTTTGGATCCAAACAGCCCAGGCCACTCTACGGGTCCGGGAGTTTCAGGTCCCAAAGAGAGCCTGAGATGCTGCTTTCTCTATATTTCTCATATAATAGAAAATATGTAATATTTCACATTGTGGGCCTGAAAGTTGCTATTTCAATCTATTTTCTTGTAATTTTCTTGATTTCATTTCTCTTTATAACTGAATAATTCCATCATGTATACATGGCACATTTTCTTTATCCATTTATCTGTTGACGGGCATATACACTTTCATGTACAGAGCTATTGTAATTGGGATTTTTGGAAATTTGGGCATGAATATAACAATATAATATGCTGTTCTTACTTTTTTGTCAATATATACAGGATGAGTAAAGGTGACAAATGATGATTTTATTGTACCTTATCTGATAAATCTCCATACTCATTTATATAGTGCTTGTAATAGTTTACATCCTCACCAACAGTACAGTAGTGCTCCTACTTACAAAATCCTCTCCAGTGTTTGTTCTTTTCAATTCTTGATGATAAACACACTAACTAGTATGACATAGAATCTTAAGGTAATTTTGATTTGATAATTTTTGTTTCCAGTAGTTAAAGCTATCGAGAATTTTTATATACATTCATATACGCATTGACCATTTGTAATTCTTCTATTGAGAAGTGTCTATTTAGATAAACTGCATATTTTGTTGAACTATTTGTTCCAAGCCATATACTCAACAACCACTATTTAAAGGAGCAAATTTAATTGAGCTCAGGTTTCACAGACTCAGTTTATGACTGAGTGGCACCAAAATGCAAATATCATGGCAGAACAAAGCTGCTTAGGGTGTAGCCACTACAATATAGAGCAGGGGAGCAGTGTCAGAGAAGAAGAGGCCAGGAATAAGAAAAAGACTCCAGCTTCAGGCCCCCACACCCCACCCAGACACCTCAGAAGTGTGCTGTATGTATGCCTTTGGCAGGCCTCAAACAAACCAAGTTGAAACATTCCCACCTTACATCAGCTTAATATCAAACATATCTCATTAAAACGCTGTTTTATTATTTTTCTTCTTTATTTATTTATTTATTTATTTTTAATTTTAGTACATGCTTTTACTAAATAAAGATTACATTCACCATTCATCAAGTAAATACACATTTTAAGTATTTTTTCATTCTGTTTTCTTACACCAGACCTCCAACTATTGGCCACATTCAGTTTTTTAATCTCCTAGTTAAATCAAGGTCATAATTCTGCTAAAATGATACAGCTACCTTGTGTACAAACTGAAACACAGTAAACCCTTCCCCAAAGTCTCATCAATCTCTAAATAGGTAAAAAGTCCAATTCCAAATTTCTTTTGAGACTCAAGACAAAATCTTAACTAAGACTCTCCATAAAAATTAAAAGCATGCTGTATAATTACAAGGCCAGCACTCTCTTTCCAAAAAAAACTTGGAAGTAGGGATAGAAAGCAATTGGTACAAATCAAAACTAAACCCACTATGGTAAGTACTGAATCCTACATATCCAAGGGCATGTAATGATGAGACGTGAGTTCCAAATGATTTGCAAGACCTCACTCCTATGGTCTTGTAGTTTGCAACTCACACAGCTACTGTCTTGGACTGGCTCATATCCTTCAGCTTAACTCAGCAAACATTCCACATCCCTGACATCTGTAACTTCTTCAGGTCTCCACTGCACTTTCATCTTACTCCTACAGCTTTCAGATACACCTTCTCAGGAGCACACTGCCTGGCCTTCCACACTTTTCTCTGCTATCTGGATGAAAAGCTGTGAGAACATTTACATTCTGCATCCAGTAAAACCAGCATGACATAGATGATAGTATCATCTCCCATCACCATAGGCAATAGTTGATCCCCCCTTACACCCCTGAAGTAGTGGCTTTTGGACCACTGCAGTAATTGCTTCTATGTGTCCAGAGAGCTGAGTATGGTGAAATGAGTTCCATGGAACTATTTCCCTTGAAGGTTCTTCTCAATAAGATACACCAGAGAATCTCTTCTCAAATGAAGGTTTATACAGTTGCACCCTTGACATGCAATGGATAAGAATCTTCACATTCCCACAAGGCCCTTAAGTCAAAATTCTTTTTTTTCAAAGCACTTAACTTATTAATGGCAAAAGTCTGTTCAGAACTCTGTAGGCCACAATTTCGCCCATGATTAATTCTGGATCAAAATTTTAGTTTTTAAAATGTTTCTGCTCTGATTTTTGCCATGTTTTTCAATTATGTTATTAACTGAGGGCCTGAGGCATATTTTTTGTCTGGTGATTGGTATCCCAAACAAATCAAGACATTCAAATAGAGTAATATGAGAAAGACTAATAAAAGCAACTAAAGGCAATGTACAATTCACAGGGTGGGAAAAGACACATGAGAAATAATCATGACTCCAACAGGGGAAGACACTGGGTCTCAGAAAGTCCTAGTATTGTGGAAGGATTTTTAGCTGAGGATTGCAGAGGTCATCATCTAATGAGACCTAACTCAGCCCACTTTCCTAGTTAGTTTCTCATCACAGAGTCACAATACGTGATGCACAGTTTAAAGTAGAAAATGTTTAATTTTTCTCAAAGTTTGTAGATGTTTCAGTGCATAGATCCATGGCTCCATGACAGAGCAGCATGGTAGAAAGGCATGACTGAGGTTTAACAGCACATGGCATGTTAGTGGTAAGTACAGAGCAAAGGATTGAGGGAGGAGGCAGGGATATATCTCCTTTTAGACCACACTCCAAGTGACCCACCTTCTCCCACAAGGCATCACATCCCAATGACACATTTAGACTAATCTATTGATGAGCATCACACTCATGATGCAACCATCTCTGGAGAGCCCTGCCTATAGCAACACAAGATTTGAGGGGACATATAACTATAAGCCTGAGCACTCACCCATCAGGAGAGGAAGTGTATGAACATGTATTTTTACAGTATGTTTCATGGTGTTTAAAGATTTCCTCCAGTTAAAAACTTATTGCCAATACAGTTGGAAACAAATTAAGGCCATGTACTTTGGTTTCATTGCATGCCTGGGGATATTGGAGTGAGCGAATCAACAATGTATCTTAGATTTCTGAAATTATATTACAGGCTTTCTTGCTTTTTCTGATTTTCTAATTCTTTTTCTCTAGACTCTCTATTGTTGTCCTCCTAAAATACATGATTACCATAATGCATTTTGGGTTATTGAAGGCCAGTGGTCTAAAATTTCCAGAAGCATTTTCTGCTGAATGTGGACATATCAGCCACTTACACAAAAATTATAAAAATCTCACCTTAATTTCTCCAAAGTGAAAGTGAAGACTACAAAGTCAGTTGTATGTTGATGTCACTGTAGATTCAGAAGCATGAGTTGGATCAAAGTTTGAAGACTGAAAAAGAGAATTTGTAGAAGTCTCTTAAATAAGAAAGGTCTGTAAGGGCAAAGTTGTGACACAGAAGGGCAAGAAGCTGTAATTAATGTGACTCAGTAATGTCCTAGGAGTCAAGTGACAAATATCCCTCTGGTTCTCTAACCATGGACATAGTTTGTGAGTCACTAGGGAAGGATGATGTCAATCAAAGACTTTGAGCATTATGAGAAAGTTGAAGTGTTTTCACTTGGTCACCCTGAGAAACAGGTGACTGTTTGAAAGATAGGTCATTAATAATAAACATCACTGGTTCAGAAGCCTTTTAAAGAGGGCATCTCTTGGACCATTGTAAAGAAATGGTTTTTGCAAAAAAGCATTTCAGCCTGAGAATAAGAGATTTCTGACCATTGTGCTTGCCTCTTACAGAAGATATCTAACTGGAGAATAATAATATAATTCAGGCTACCATGTCGTAAACTTTTTTCTTCATTAGTTAGTTTGCATAGGGACAAAGTCATATTGCAATATAAAATAGACTACTGTTTTGTCTCATTGATAGTATCAAATTATTGTGAATTATTAAGGACAACATCTAATGATGAAGCTCAAAGTATCAGAAAGATGGTTTTATGATGCTTAACAGGGACTATAGACAAAAAGGAGAAAAGACTAAGTCATGTGTTCTCTGGAGCTCTGCTAATATCCTAACAGATAAATATGGTAAGACAGGTGGCACCAGTGCTCTTCAATTCCTTGTATCCCTATCTAAATTATGACCTCAGGTCACAAATTAGAGAACCTTTGGAAGCCTTTGGAAGCTATGTAGTAATCTTGCAAAGAAGCTTTGCAGTAATCTTGAACAGAAGCTTTGACAAATTCATATGTATCCCTCACCCATTTATCTGATAGAGGAGATTTTAAAGAGGAACTATTATGAGAGTCAGGCTAGAACAGAAACTTGAGAGCTGTGGAGGCCAGATTGTCTCCATGAATGTGCCATGTATCATGCATGCTTTTAATAAAGAAAAGTTTTTCCAGTATTATGCCTCATGTCCTTGTACCTTGTGGGAACAGACTTTCTACCTCCAGCCCTTTAGGTGTTCTTGCTTATCCTCCAGGTTTTTCTTTAAAAATATGTAGGAAACTTAGAGGTTACTGTGACACAATTTACATGATGAAACATTTTTCTAGTGGATGAAGAGCATAACAAGTCATTTTCCTGTATGTTGGGACAGTCCTTGAAATGTTTATTGCTGTACTTTTAAGTGAAAGTCACTTAACAGGGACTATAGACAAAAAGGAGAAAAGACTAAGTCTTGTGTTCTCTGGAGCTCTGCTAATATCCTAACAGATAAATATGGTAAGACAGGTGGCACCAGTGCTTTTCAGTTCCTTGTCTCCTTCCCTGTACTTTTAAGTGAAAGTACAGCAATAAATAATTACCCTAGAATAAGTTATTCTAGGGTATTATCACCTAAAGGAATACTAGGAAAAAGTATTACCAAGGCTTGGAACAGCATGATAAGATGTCATAGCCTGCATCACTTCTTCAACAAAGAAGACAAATCTGGGTTTGGTTGGATGATGTGGGATCATCACCTTATTTAATGGCCTGTAGTCCACAGTCATTCTTCATGAGCCCTACAGCATCTTTATGGGCTTAAACTGACTGTTAAAAGAAAGGTAACCTTGGCAAACAATTTCTTTAAACAACTCTCACAGTCCATAATTATTGATATCAATTACCCTGAATGGGCAGACAGGTTCATCAGCTGCACTTCATTACCTTCACAGTCCAAGCTCAAGTGGGAAATTGTGAATATAGATGTGAGGGTTTGACCAAGTAGCAAGTCCAGCTGGAGTAGAAGTTTGCTTTTCTTCACAGATGAACATCTCAAAATCTGGATTTTCAATGATGAGTCTACTCAATTATGTATCAATTAATTCAGGACAAGCTTATGATTTCAAAAGTGTCCTTTATGGTAGCTATCATCAGACACTAACACATATTAAACATTCTTTACAAAATCATGGCCTATTGACCTGTTAGAAAGACTGACACATATGACTCTATCATGATATTTACAACTCTCTTTCTTTCCTTATAGTCCTTTCTTGTCCTTTTGAAAATTTCTTTGACAGCATCACTCCTCAGTCAATGTTTCTACTGTTTTTCAACACTAGGATGCTGACCTGACTGTTGGTATTATGTTGTCCCATGTATGGTTAACGACTGATGGTTGAGTGTGTCATAGGCGCTTTACATACATTGGGGCAAAAAGGATGTTTACAAGGAAGATGTCTTAGGCCTGACAAACCAACAATAACAAAAATTTAGTACTGAAAAATATATAATTTTCTTTGCCTCAAACTCCACAAGCTCTTTCAATTTATTGATTGTCTTCTAGTATTTCCTCATTTTTCCCTTTTTTTGTACCAGGGGTTGAATTTATTATCTTGCACTTGCCAGGCAGACATTTATGCCACTGAGCTATATCCCTAGCCCCACAGAGCAAATTCTTACCATATAAAATCTTTCTTACCCAAAATATATCTTCATACTTATGTTTATCTGTCCTATGTCCTACTTGCTGGGTCTCTTCTGTGCTAAGTTCATGACTACTGGGACTTTAAATGCAAATTAACTCAGTAATTGCAGTTTAGGTTCTATCACAATGTATAAGAAATATCACAGAAATATTAACTCAAATTGGAATACAAGTATAAAATTCCCAATCATACAAAATGTGTCCGAGTGGACTCTTATAAAGGTGACTGCTGCCAAGAAGGTTTGCTGTCCTCCCTCGAGTCTCCTCAATGTAAATTGGTCCCTGCAACACTTGATGTAGGCAACATGTTGTGCAAGAGATATATTACCTTCCTGATACCCAGCTAAGTAAATGGGCCTCATGTAAAACACAGAAAGGAAAACTGTACTAGGTTACAGATCACCAGTTTACCCACTAACCAGGAGAATAGTAGAGCAATTTTGTGGGCAGGGGCCACAAAAGAATAGTTTGAGCAACAAAAATTAATGTGACATATAAAGAATGACAAAGGAGTATTCCAAAATTAGAAGAAGGATGTGAAGAAGGCTATAAAGGTCCTGAAGGGAAGCTATGACACCTCAAAAGGGAGACAAAGGATAGAAGGTGAGATACCCAAAACTCGGAGGCAAACAGGGCAAAACATTCAGAGTGAAGAGTTTGAGGCATAGAAAATTTGTTTATATTTTGGTCCTAAATCTTTGTTATTGTTAGTTCTCTCAGGCCTAAGATATCATCCTGGGCTATATAATGAGTTAAAGGCTGATCTGAACTACACAGTGAGACCTTGTCTCAAGGAAAAAGAGGGAGAGGGGGAGGGAGAAAAAGAGAGGGAAGGGAAAGGAAGGGAAGGGAAGAGAAAGAAGAGGAGAGGAGAAGAGAAAGGAGAAGAGAAGGGAAGGAAAGGGAAAGGAAGGGAAGGGAAGGGAAGGCAAGAGAGAAGAGAAGAGAAGAGAAGAGAAGAGAAGAGAAGAGAAGAGAAGAGAAGAGAAGAGAAGAGAAGAGAAGAGAAGAGAAGAGAAGAGAAGAGAAGAGAAAGAAGAGAATGAAGGAAAGGAAATGAGAAAACAAAATATAGTGTTCCCAACCTCCTGAATGAATTGTCACCAGCAAATAATATCAGACAAGTGCTTGGGGGCAGCATCATTTCTCAGTGCTCAGTATCTGAAAGTGGAACTAAGAAGGATGCTCAAAAGGAATGACAGGAAAAGCAAAAGAAGTGAAGTTACAATTCACAGCATGGAATCAGGCCATTGAAAAGTGCTCAGAAAACAGATAGAGACAGGCACTGAGTGTCTTAAGGTCTTGAGGTCCTGGGAAGTTACAATTGACAAAGGCCTACAGATACCATAAGGTATTCTAGGATTGACTTTTTGTAACTGTACTAGGCATTCAGAGGAAGTGTCACACTATCCAAAACTCATTTGTGTCACAATGAAAATGACGCTGGAAATGCCTGGGAGTCTTGGAAGAACAGGCTGACCTTTATTTATTGGTTTGTATTTAGGAGTTTGAAGATTCTTTGCCCTGTTACTTTTTTCCCCTTGCTCTGTCTTCTTTTATCGTCTACCTCAAATATTGAGCTAAAAGCACCCAGCAATACTAATGCCACAACCTAAATGTTGCACTAAACTAAAATCAAAATAGATAAAAAATCTAAACTTTAGAACAGAAATATTTAGTCATTGGAAGACAAATTAGGTAGAACTCTTGAAGACTTACTTGCAGACAAAGACTCTGACAAAAATCCTGGTTACCCAAGAAATAATACCAAGAATCAGCAAATGAGATCACATCAAATTTAAAAACCTACACACAGCAAAGAAAACCACTACTAGAAGGAAGACACAACATGTAGAATGAGAAATAAGTTTTCTGGCTATTTCTCAGACAAAAACTGATAGCTAAAGTATATAAGGAACTCAAAAAAATTAAACCGTGGAAATTTAAAGACCCAATCCAAAGGACATCTGAAATTGATAGACTCTTCTCAGTTGAAGAAACACAAATGGCCGATAAATACAAAAATGTTCAGCAGCACTGGCCATTTGCATAGTGTAAATTAAAGCAACACAGATTCCACCTCACTAAGAAGAATGGCTATCATTCATAAGTCAATGAATATCAAATGTTGGTGAGACTCGTAGGAGCAAGAAACAGTTCCTTATTTTGAGAGTAACTGTAAACTGATACAACAGCTATAGAAAGCCACATGGAGATTTCTCAAATATTTAAAAGTAGAAATTCAATTTGAACCAACTATTCCCCTTCTAGGAATCTTTCCAAAACAGTTAAAGACACCATAGCACAACAACATATGCATACCCATGTTCAAAGCATGCACACCCAAACGCGCGCGCGCACACACACACACACACACACACATATGACAGCTAATAGAGAAAAGATGAATTCTCAAAATAATAATATATAATCTAATGTGGAGAAATTCATACCTAGAATTATTTCAATTATTTTACATGTTGTTTGGCTTTTCGTTCTGGTTCTCAATACATAATTAATTGATAAAGTCACTTTAACTTAAATAAATGAACATGATAATGTAAAACAAAAAAAAAGATGAAAGGATGAGGGAAAATAAGGAAATTGAAATATGATGTGTAGATGTACCAATCCCCTACCATTCATATGTTTATTGTATATGGAAAAAATGTACTTAAAAAACTCAAAAAATAAAGTCTCAATTGATAACAAGTTCTCTTTCAGAGATAAATGATAAAATATATTTTACTTGCAAAAATTTTGAGAAAACTACTTCTTAGACTCAGCAAAAGAGAAACATTGAACTTCTGCTAATCCAGAAATCTTTCATTTAAATTTTCTAACACACCTCTTTTTACAACATTGGAATGGGAGGCTATAACATTTCATGACCATCTTTATTTCAGGAAAGATAAATTCTGGGAGCACAAAGAGGCTGAAAAGCACAGAATGTTATGGATCACAGCATTAGCTGAAACTGGTTATTACAACCAGAACTACCTGTACTTCATGTACAAACCTAAAACACTAAGTATTTATTTCGATTCCTTTGTGCCAAGATGCAGTGTCCCCAGAAAGAACTCTCACACTTAAGTATGGCTTTGATCATACATACAGTTGGTCATATGGCTGACCAACTGTAAAGCACCAAATAGAAAGCTTATGTATCAATATTTATGTTAAAAGGATATTGTAGATGCCTCAGCACCATTATGCATTCTTTATATTTATTTCTGTTGTAAAGATTTATGAAGGGTCTCAGAAGTATCAGCATTCAACTCAGTAGCACATCTGACAGTATTCAAAGGAGTCTTTATTGACAGAAAAACAATTGCCCTGACAGGCCTAAGTTCTACACACTCATAGTAGAAGTATCAAATGTCTCTCCCAAACAAGAATAATGAGACTTTTGAAAGTCTGCATAATCTATTTTCACAAACTATCATGGAAAACACAAGCATGTAAAGAAAGTGTGTCCTGGATGCAAGCAGGACTAGCCCAGAAAAATGACAAAACAATGACACTGGTATAAAATACTGTTCTCCTTTATATTAGAAGAAACTCTTAAATTATAAACAACATGTCCTGCTCTAATTAATTTTTTCTGTTCCTTAGGAGAGATGAAAAATTCTGCTCAGACACTTCCCAGATCTTTGATATCTGCCCTATGATGACTGTAATGTACTTGTTGACTAATATATCCATCCTGAAAGTTTTGACACCAAAGGAAATCATCTCTTCAGATATGATTGTATGAGAACAAGAGAGAAACAGTCATATTTGCCTGTTTAAATTAAACAGATATATCATTATACAATAGATTAGTTTGGGGCACACCTGAGCCACATAGGACTACCACCACTGGGCCCGCCCCTCAGCCTGAAACATCGGGGCAGCCCCCAACACACCTGAGTCACCTCAGACTGCCACTGCTGGTCCAGCCATTGGGGAACTCACCTGCCTCCTGAACCTAGTGCTGCAGTTGATCTTTGGATCCAGCCCCTTCTCCCAGTACCTTGGACTACAGTGGATTATCATGCTGGCTGGATGAGACACTCAGGAACCTCTCACACAAACAGAAGACCTCAGCAGGCTCTAGTAAGTGTGGTGAGCTTGCCCCTAAAACAGAGGTCTGCAGTAGGTAAATAGGAGGGGAAGTGAAACTCCCTCCAACTATAAGACCTTGGTGAACCTGGAAAGAGAGTGGGTAATCCCCTCCACACAGAGAACATCAGACAGGTTATGGAGTGCACCAATAATGCCCCCCTAACTTAGAGAAAACTAAAAGAGCTTATGAGACACCTAGTGACACAGTAGGGCCTCAGCTGACACAAACACTATAGCCAGGGACATCTGGTGACCTGCAACAACCTGAACATATAGCAACAGCAGGAAATAAGAGTTGCACTACATCAAAACTTCTAGGATAGTCGGCCCAGAAGCAATATAGGACTCACTCTACAGGGACTATAGAAGGAATTCAGGTGAGTGGATCTGCTTGCTCTTCATTGTGATGCTCAGCAATTTGACAAATATCAACCACACAGTAAGACCCAAAATTCACACTACAGACAGCTGTGACAGTTGGGATTGAAAGACCAAATATTTACCCAAAAGGTGAAAATGACAAAGTGAAAAGGCAAAATACATTCTCAAACACCTAGTGCATCAGGAGCAATACAGGCAGTACAGGCAACAATGAAATAGAGAACTTTAAAAGTCATACAGCAGAAATCTCTGAAAAATAACAAATGAAGTAAAGAAACAAATCCTTGGTGGTATAGAGGAATTTAAATTAAAAATAATGTCTTATGTAAAGACAGAAATAACAGCCTTAGTAAATGAGTTCCTCAACACAGCTAGAGATGAAATACATTAAAAAAAACAGGAGCATGAGAAATTGCTTGAAACTTTGAATGAACAATGCAGAAAACAAGAATAATCCATGAAATAAATTAATCAATGTCCAAGAAACAAAAAATTGTATTGAAAGCTGGCAAAACCCTTTAAATGTAGCTGAGGATAGAATTTCAAACCTTGAGGACAGGATCACAGATAGCAATCATGAAAGGGTAGAACTTATAAAACAACAAAGCAGCATGAATTGACAATCCAGCAGTTTCAAGATTATGCCAAGAGAAACAATATATGATTGATAGGCATCAGTGAGGATACAGGAGACAACACAAAGGACATAGCTAAGCTGTTCACAGAAGTAATAGGAGAAAATTTTCAAAACATGGAGAAAACATCCGATATACAAATAAGTGAGGCATAGAGAATGCCAAGCACTCATAATCAACATAAATCTACACCCAGGCATATAATAATTAAGATCAATGATATACTGCATAAAAACAGAATACTAAAAGCTGTTAGAGAAAAGACACAACTCATCTATCAAGGAAAGCCTATTAGAATCACGGCAGACTTTTCATCACAACCCTTCAAGTTAAGACAAGCTTGGAGCAAAATATTTCAAACCCTAAAAGAAAATAACTTTAAACCCAGACTGATGTATCCAGAAAAACTGTCTATCAAATTTAATGGAGAAACAAGACACTTCCAAGACAAAGAACAACTGAAAAAATTATTATCCACCAAACCAACCTTAGAAAGAGTACTGAAAGACATGCTAGATAGACATAAAAATGACCACAATCCCCATAACAAAAAGAGAAACTACCAGTCTAGACAAGAAATTAAGCAAGGGAGAAAAGCAAGAAATCAACCATAGGAACACAACATGGCAAAGTCAAGCCAGTACATATCAGTGATATCCATAAATTTAAATGGGCTTCATTCACCTATCAAAAGAAACAGGTTGACAGAATGGATGAAGAAACAGGATGTTACAATATGCTCTATAAAAGAAATACATCTGACTCAAACAGAAACTCAAACATTAAAAGTCAAAGGATGGGGGGAAAAAGTATTCCATACAACAGGAACCCAGAAAAATGCAGGGGTAGCTATTCTGTTTGCAGACAAAGTGAAATTCAAAGCTAAAATGATTAAAAGAGATAAAGAAGGCCACTACATACTTGTAAGTGGACAACTACAAGAGGAAGAACTAACAATTATAAATATATACACATGAAATACAGGAGCACCCAATGATATAAGACAAATACTAATGGACATGAAAAACCAAATACACAAAAACATAACTGTAATAAGAGACCTTAACACCCCCCTGTCACAAAGAGATAGATGAACTAGACAAAAAATCAGCAAAGAAATAACAGAACTGAATAATACCTGTGAGCGAATGAACTTAGTAGTTTTACAGAGTGTTCCACCCAACCACATCAGAATATACATTCTTCTCAGCTGCACATGGGACATTCTCTAAAATAGACCATATAGTAACCCATAAAGCATTCTTAACTAAATGCAAAGGGAGTGAAATTATCCCATGATAATATCTGATCATAGTGCACTAAAATTAAAAATCAATGGCAAAAAAACCTGCAACACTGGCATAAATACATGGAAATTAAACAACAACCTTCTGAATAACCAGTGGGTTACAGATAAATTAAAGAAGAAATAAAATAATACATACAGTACAATGAAAATGCAGATACAACATACTGTAACCTATGGGATGAAATGAACACAGTCCTAGGAGGGAAATATATAACAATAAGTAGTCACATAAATAAAATGGAATGAACACAAATAAATAACCGAATGCTACATCTCAAGTTCCTAGAAAAAGAAGAGTAAGTCAAACCCAAATCTTATAGAAGAGAGGACATTGTAAAGATTGGAGAAGAAATTAATGCAATTGAAACTAAAAATAAATACAAAGAATTAATGAATCAAAGAGCTGTTTTGAGATAATAAACAAAATTGGCAAAGCCCTAGCCAACCTTATCAAGAAAAAGAAAGAAAAAACTCAAATATATGCAATAAGGACTGAAAAGATGGAAATTACTACAGATTCCATGGAAATTCAAAAGATCATGAATGTCTACTTTGAAAATCTCTACTCACATAGGGTGGAAAATATGGAAGATATGGGCGGATTTCTAGGAACATATGAGCTACCAAAACTCAACCAAGAATATATAGCAATTATGAATAACCAAATATCAGCTATTGAAATCAAAAACATGATTAAAAACTTAGGAACAAATTAAAGCTCAGGTACTGATGGTTTCACAGCTGAATTCTATAAAAAAATTTAGAGAATATTTAATGCCAATACACCTTAAACTCTTCAATGAAATTGAAAGAGAAGCAGAACTCCCTAACTCATTCTTGGAGGAAGTATCACTCTGATATCAAAACCAGAAAAAGACCCAACCAAAAAGGAGAACTATAGACCAATCTCACCAATGAACATTGGTGCAAAGATTCTCAATAAAATATTGGCAAATAGAATGCAGCAAATCATCAAGAACGTTATACACTTCAACCAAGTGGGATTTATTCCAGGAATGCAGGGATGGTTCACCATATGCAAATCAATAAATGTAATAAACCACATCAACAGAGCCAAAAATAAAAATCACATGATCATCTCAATAGATGCAGAAAAAGCTTTTGATAAAGTCCAACACATGTGCATGATAAAAAAAAAAACCTACAAAAACTCAGAATAGATGGTATGTACCTCAATCTCATAGAAGCCATCTGTGACAAACCAACAGCCAACATTACACTAAACGGATAAAAACTGAAAGCCTTCACTCTAAAATCAGGAACAAGACAAGGATGTCCACTATCACCACTCTTATTCAATATAGTTCTAGAAATATTAGCCATACCAGACAAGAGGGAGAAGTAAAAGGCATAAAAATAGGATAAGAAAAAGTTAAATTATCATTATTTGCAGATGACATGATACTCTACATAGAAGACCCCAAAAACTCCATTAAAAGACTACTAGAGGTAATAAACAAATTCATCCTCATAGCTGGATACAAAGTCAACACTCAAAAATCAATAGCATTCCTATACACAAAAAGCTCACTGAGAGAGAAATTATGGAAATATAGCCTTTCACAATAGAATCTAAAAAAAATGAAATACTTAGGAATCAACCTAACCAAGAATGTAAAAGACCTATATGCTGAAAATTATACTGTTCTGAAAAAGGAGAATGAAGAGGATATTAGAAAATTGAAGGATATTCCTTGCTCTTGGTTAGGAAGAACCAACATTGTGAAAATGGCCATACTCCCAAAGTTGTTATGCAAATCCAATGCAATCCCAATCAAAATATCATTAACATACATTACAAATCTAGAGAAAATATTCCTGAAATTCATCTGGAAACAGAAGAAACCTAGAATAGCAAAGGCAATTCTGGGCAACAAAGGCAAGACAGGAGGAATCTCAATTCCTGGCTTGAAACTACACTACAAAGCTACAGTGATAAAATCAGCATGGTACTGGCTCAGAAATAGACCTGAGGATCAATGGAACAGAGTAGAAGATTCAACCACTACTACAAAGACACTCAGCCACCTTATATATGATAAAGGGGCTAAACTTATTCATTGGAGAAAAGATAGCCTCTTTAATAAATGGTGTTGGAAAAATTGGCTTTCCACATGCAGAAGACTGAAAATAGATACATGCCTATCCCATACACTAAACTAAAGTCAAAATAGATCAAGGATCTAAATATTAAAACAGAAACACTAAATCTACTGGAAGACAAAATAGGTAAAAATCTTGGTGACATGGGTATAGGGAGAGAATTCATGAATAAAGTGCAAACTGCATGGGCAATACTTCAAAGAATCAACAAATTGGATCTCATATTACTGAAAAGTTTTTGCACTTCAAGAGAAATCACCAACAAAGTGAAAAGAAAACCCACAGAATGGGAAAGAATTTTAGCCAACAATCCCTCAGACAAAGACTTATATCCAGAACATAAAAGCATCAAGCCCCCATATTCAAAGACTCTCTCCAAAAATAGGCATTGGAGATGAACACACAGCTCTCAGATGAGGATATACAAAAGGCAAATAAATATATGAAGAAATGTTCACCATCACTGGTCATTCAAGAAATGCAAATTAAAACAGCATTGAGATTTTATCTCACCCTGAAAGAATGGCTGCCATCAATAAAAAAACTGACAAAAATGTTGGTGACACTGTGGGGAAAATGGAACACTTCTCCAGTTTGGTGGGATTGCAGACTGATGAAACCACTGTGGAAATCAGTATGGGATTCCTCAAAAAACTAGGATTGGAAGTTCCTTTCAAACCAGCTATTCCCCTCCTGGGTATTTTCCCAGAAAAATTGAAGAGGTCATGTCACAGTTATATGTGTGCACCCATGTTCATAGCAGCACTATTTGTGATAGCTAAATCTTGGAAACAACCAAAATGCCCATCAACTGGAGAGTGGATGAAAAAGATGTGGTATTTTATACAATGGAATACTATTCAGCTATTTAAAAGGATGATCTTGAGGCCTTTATAGGAAAATGGAGGCAACTTGAGAATATCCTCATTAGTGAAGTAAACAAGATTCAGATTAGTAAATATCACATTGTCTCTCTAGCATAAAAAATAATAATAACTGACAAAATAATGCTATCCAAAAAGTATAATAGATATAATAGTTATTGTAAAACTAAAAGGGAAGGAAAGTATTCTAATGGATATAATGGTATGTATAGTGTGTAACTTAGATTACCATACTACTGGGATTTTGTTAGATCATTGAACAGAAGAGTTTGTACTGTCAATGTTTGAGTGTCTAGCCACTTTTTATGCTTTGATTTTGTAAATTTAACAACTATTATTAAGTTAACAATATGTAATGTATCAATTAGCAATTTTATGATGTTAAATTTTTAAATTCTGTATTTTACTTATTCTAGTTTTTTCTATTTTGTCTTTCTAAAATTTTCTTTCTCTCTTAGTAAAATTTTAAAAAATAGATCAGTATGATACACATCTAGTCATATAAACATGTGTTGATGTTTTTATCTTTACAAACAATCCAAGAAACAATGATTGTTTAAATCGTGTATGAAAGATAAGCATTTGTTAGATAGTAAGTTCTGAGAGTAGAAGACTGTAAAATAGCAAGTACTAAAGAGAGAGTAGGAGAGTAGAACAAGGAATATGACAAGGAGTAAAGAAGGTTTTAAATGAGGAAAACAATGGGGGAAATGTGAATAAGAAAGGCACCCAGAACCAATTACATATTTTCCTTATATGTCACTTACAGTACACACAGATTTCTATCCTCAGTGTGCCTGTTTCAAACAAGCAATGTCATCTTCATTTTTTAGATGAAAAATTCTAAATCCAGGATATTAAATTATGTAGTCACATAGATTCAAAACCAAATGTCAGTCGATTTCTTATCATTAAAAAAAATTGTTTGCTCTTCAGGTTATTGGTAATAATGGTTTGTGAATGTGTGCAACAATTTATAACTCCTGATGTTCAAAAATTCCACAAAGAATGATATTTGATGTTACATAGTAATTGACAAAAACAGAACTCAAACCAAAACTCCTAATTTTAAAATCATATTCTCAATCATGGTGCTGAAATGCACCTTGCAAAAAGTCCCCATCAAGGCATTACTAAGATGTCTTCTCAGCAATTCAAAAAAAAAAAAAAATACAAAGACATACTACTAAAGCTTTCTCAGGAACTTAGGGTGCTGAGCCAACCAGTAACCAGCCTGCTGCCCTGGTAAGTGACTGTGGTCTGGCAAACCATGGCCACCCCAGGGCGGGGAAACAAGAAGCAACAGCATTTCCTTAGATCTGCACCATGTTGGAACTTAGGGTGCTGAGCCAACCAGTAATAGGCCTGCTGCCCCGGTAAGTGACTGTGGTCTGGCAAGCCAGGGCCACCCCAGTGTCGGGAAACAAGAAGTAACAGCATTTCCTGAGATCTGTGCCATGTTGGAACTTAGGGTGCTGAGCCAACCAGTAACCAGTCTGCTGCCCTGGTAAGTGACTGTGGTCTGGCAAACCATGGCCACCCCAGGGCGGGGAAACAAGAAGCAACAGCATTTCCTGAGATCTGCACCATGTTGGAACTTAGGGTGCTGACCCAACCAGTAACCAGCCTGCTGCCTACCGGGCGCAGGCTTAGAATCAAACATACTATACCCCCCCAGCTAACAATTGGGATCCAGGGATCTGGGTATCTCTTGGGAGGTGACCATATATGGTACAGCAAGTGGGGGGAGTTTCCTTCTACTATCTCTGAAGGCAGATATTTTTATTGCTGTTTTGCTTTGTCCTGATTAATGGTGTTGTTCTATTCAATATTCTGTCTTGATGTGTTCTATAATGTTGTGTATTTCTTTTGATTTTGCTGTACCTAATGGAAGAACAACTATTGTAAAGATAACGAGATATACAATGGTGCCTATTTTTGTCCTGGTGACTTGCTATGATGTTCTGTGCCAATTTCACTATACTGTCTCAATTGACTTTATTCTATCCTGTTTTGTTGTATATTACTACCTCCAAGTTAATAAAAATTAAATAAAAATAAAACAATAGAACATGAGAAAACAAGGTAACAAAATACCTCAAAAAACTTCCAACTCCATCAAAGATGATCCATGTGACATGGATAAGGAGAAACTCAAAAACAAAACAACAGAATTATATAAGGTGATTAAAAAGGAAATAACAACAACAAAACAGATCAGTAAGGTACTGAGCAAATGAAACATGATATAACTAAACAGATAATGTACTTAAAAAGCAAAAGGAGGAAAAGAAAATGTGCTAAAGGATATAACTGCATGTATGTTTAAGTGTGTGGGATTGATAACTGTATTACTAAGTTTTTGTTGGATCATTCAACAGAACTGTTTACAGCCTCACTGTTTGTTCACTTTGTATGCCTTAATTTTGTAACATGAACAACTATTTCTAAAAAGACAATATGTAATTTATCAAGTAGTGATTTCTTAATTTTTTTTGAAATTCTGTATTATTTCTATGCTTTTTTCTGTTTTGCTTTTTTTCTCTTTAAATAAAATAAAAAAAGATTTCTCACAATAGAAGTATTGTTTATATACAGAATCAAAACACACACATAGATATGAATGAATAAAGATTCAATGCTCAGGTTACTCTATAACAATAAAGCAGAAATTGAAATTTCCAAAAATTTCTACCAAACTTTAAAGTTTTAAACATATATACTCCAGCAGAAAAACAAATTCACTTATTTGCAAAATTCATGCCTTGAGAAGAATGACCTTTTCAAGTGTTCCACATAAATTTCAAACAGTACACCAGTAACATTACAACTTAAAAGGAAGCAGATATACAAATAGACACAGTGGAATAAGGCCTTGTACAAATATTGAAGAATCTGAAAGTACATATAATTTTTCCATAATTCAAAAAGTTGAAAAATAGCTTGATACAGATTCTCAGAAACATAAAAATATAGTGATTAGAAAAAATTAGAAGTGAAAACAGGAAACATAGTTGTTACCATTGCATATTTGCAAATTTTGGTCTCAAAGAAATGCTGAAATCTTTTCAAGGAAATGTTTTTAATTAGTAAAATGAAGGAAGAAATAATAATTTGTCTTACACTTTCCCTGGAATTCAGTCTGCAAGTCCTATACAAATCTACCTCACTGAATTTCAAGAATTTGCCCCTCATACTTTCCACTCTTAGTGCAATGGCCTGATTTACTGCAGCAGCCTGTTAATTTACAGTTCTTCCACTACTCTCAATTTCAGTTTCTACAGCTAGTTTAAAGTACAAAAAGTTAATCAGGCTACTTCCCTGGTTAAACACTGCTGTCTTCTTTTGTTTGCCTCTCCTCCTAGCCTCACTCTCACAGAGCTGCTGCCACCACATCAGCATTCCTGTGCTTCCTTCCTTCAGGCCAAATGGCCACTTCTCAGCTGACCACAGCAGGTTCTGAACCAATGCCTACTCCAGGCCTAACTTTCTATCCTCATCTACTGCATGCTCCTGCATTGCACTCTACTCCCTGCACCTCCCAGAATCCCCTGAAGGCCTGCACCCAAACATAATTGTCTACCTTGTGGTGACAATAAGATTGATTCTGAGTTCAGTATCTCTAGAGCCCAAATGCCTTATCCCATATCAACACTAGTCTGAGAAATGCATTGTAAAACCACAAAATGAAAGACAGTCAATAAACAGAATACACTAGAAATGATCTCTCCGCAAGTGTTAACCCTTTGAAAAATTCTTTCAACTTAAGAACATGGATTGCCTCTAGAAGAAATGATTTCCCTTAGTATTCCAAACATACACATATAATTAAGCAGTTGGTATGGAAAAGTGACATGAAATAATTAAAATGTTAATTCATCCAATGCTCATTGAAAAATACAATGATTTATAAGTAATAAGAAAACAATTATATCACACAATCATCTCCACTTGAACTATAACTAATGCACACTAATTCTAAAACATTTTGCAGCATGCCTGATACATATACACTATAATACCTCATATTTTTAATGTATTAATTTAGTTACAAAAAAATTACCCATTCCTATGGAAAATCTATCCATTGTTATTTGTATATGATAAGAGTATAGGTGATAATATCAATTATTCATCATTTTCTAGTAAATGCCCAGAAACATACTGACTTAAACATTTTAGATCAGAGCTCTAGGGGTTCATAATATGTGATAGGATCAGCTGAACATGCTGGGCCATTTCTGAGTCTGCAGATTCCTGCATTATTGGGAAGTGTTTATCTTATGGCTTGCCATGCTCTTTGGGGTCCCACATGGATATAATTTCAGGCTTTTGAGATGTAAATTCCACAACAAGTTGTATGTGCAAGAATTTTATTAGGGTAAAGGCTTGGGTTAAGTCAACCAGGCAGGAAACCAGGAGAGCAATGAGGCCATAATGCAAGTTAGAGCTAAAGCAAAGGGAATTCAAATGGGAGGATGGGGAGAAACATGTCAGACAGCCACAGAACACAAGGATGGTTTAACAAATAAGAAGGAGAACTTAAACAACCATTGGGCCTTCAGGCAAATGAGTTGTCACTTTTCTCTGCCACAAAAGCCATTAGCTGAGAGTACCCTGAGAAGTTATGCTTAAAAAGATATGTCATACCAGATATCAAAATGCAGTAGGAGTTCTAGGCCAATTATGTTTCCAAAAGCATGATCATTTTTATACATTTCATTTGTCCACAGATAGCATGATTGGTGTACACTCTGTCCTTTGATAACCTAGGCTGAGCTTGGTAATATGTTAGTTATACAAGGTTTCAATCAAGAGAACATGCAGAATCCTTCAATGTGTCTGAAGAAGTAGCTGAAAAATCATAATTAACAGTTTCCATTTTATTAGTCAAAACACAAACCACAATCAATTCAAGAAGTTAAGGATGCTTCCTCTTTTGTGAGGAAAAGCCAGCACACATAGAAGGTAAGGATTCAGGAAGAAGGAAGTATTTTCATATGTGTTTTGCAAAACTGCCAAAGTGACTATTACTTTTTCAATTTTATTTGATGTTTGTAGACTCTGTAGCTGCCACATGGATGGACAGAGTATTCCCTTCCATGCAATAGGTCATTTCATTGGGGGTTTCAGCTTCAATAATTGACACCATCTCTTGTGGAATACTTTCAGGATCAAAGATTCTCTATGCAGCAAGTCAAGAAGGACAATTGCCACTGGTCTACTCGATGCTTAATGAGCATCTCTCACCAGCTGCAGCTGTGATCCAGTCAATTATTTTAGCTTATGTTACTGTTATACCACCAAATTTGATAAACTTAATAAAATATCTGAGATTAATATCGGGTTATTCATGGACTAAACATGGTTGCTTTACTTAAATCAGGGGACCAGAATCCAAATTTATCAAAACCTTATAAAGTAAATCAAAATTGAAATGCCAATTTTAATTTAGCACTATAAATCTATAAATAAAATTTGGTTAAGCTATATTAATGCTGCTAAACAATAGCCAGACCAATTTCTGGCACATCTGATCTGGGCCTGCATTTCTTAACTTTCTCCTATAGAATATTTTTACTGGATTTATTCATATTTATTTTTGGTGTAAAAGTTATTTTGTATTTGGTATTGAAGGTTTATATTTTTAAAAAGAAGATAGATACTGTTACTTTAAATTTCAGGAATTGTCAAAAATATTTTAGGAAGAAAACATTTAGTTTGTATAAGAAATAAAAGTCATTATAAAATTGTGAACTTGAACTATCAAAAATCAATCACTGTGCCATATGGAAGGGTTGACAAAAACTATTGTAGCTTCTGAGAATTCACTGTATGATTCCTTGCGTGGACAGAGCTAAGGTCTGATCTGAAGACCTCATGTGTGTTCAGCAAATGCTGTTCCACAGAGCCATTCTGAAAGTCTTTACACAATACTACTAAGAATCACTGCTTTACTAGATGGACACAGCCCTGTGCACAGGCACAGAGCATGGTACGTACAGGACATGCTAAATGAGTGGTTCCCTACATTTTTTGGCACCAGGAACCAGTTTTGTGGAAGAAAAGTTTATGACAGAGTAGAGGCAAGAGACTGATGTTTTCCAACTCATTCAATCATGTTATGTTTATTATGTGCTTTTTCCCATCAGTATTATTTTATAATATATAACAATATAATGACACAACTTGCCATAATCTGGCATCAGTGCAAACACTAACCTTGTGTTCCAGGAACTAGGTGATAAAGACAGCTGTTTTGGTACTGTAAAGGTTATCACTAAATCCATCTAAATTCTTCTTGTCCAATCATTAATAGCATTGATAGTTCTCTGCCAGTATTTGATCTCATATGGTCTCTGTGAAATCAAAACTCACTGCTAATGTTAATGTGCATTTGCATCTGCCCCCAGAACTAGTTTCATCATCTCTAAATTACTTCAGATCTTCAGGAATTAGGTTTTCACAAGAAGCACACAATCTAGATCCTCACAGTTGTACCTCACAGTAGGATTCATACTCCTATAAGAGTCTAATTCCACTTCTGATCTGATGAGTGAAGGAGATCAGATGGTAATGTGAACCATGAGGAAGGGCAGTAAATACAGAGGAAGCTTTGCTCTTGGGTCCATTGTTTGCCTTCTGCTGGGCTGAGCAGTTCCTAGGACTTGGAGTGTGAAGACCCCTTAAAATACATAAGAGCTTCTGCTTGCACAAATTCATGGTTGCATGTGTGTTTTGTGAAATAACAAGAACCACATATGCAAGACGAATAATATCAGATTCTTCTTTGAGAAGACTACTGCACCAAGAACAAGGATAGTGAGTGAGGGTGAGGTATGAGTAGAGGCAGACAAAAAAGGTGGCCTGAATTCTCTAAATGACCATGCTCTACCCAAGAGAATTCCAAGACTCAGATAGATTACCCTGGAGAAATGAAACTGACCTCGAATTGAAATCTAGCATTCTGATACAAGAAAAAAAATATTTTTTAATAATTACTCTAGCAAAGAGTATTTATTTTGTCAAGAATATGTCAGTATGATGACCTTGACATCAGAAATACTGGTGTTGTTCCTCAACTACTGATCTGCATATACCTCATGGTGCCCTGCTTGAAGAATTGTTAGAATGCTTGCTGACATACTTTTTTGTGAACTACATTTTTACACTGTTTATCTTCCTCATATCTCTTTCTAATTTTTGCTTATCTTGTCTTGTATGAAGTAAGCTATACCTTGCTGCAATGCAAATTTAGGAGGGTCTAGAGTATGTTTTATTCCTTAATCAGATTTTAGATGTAATCCAGGTTGCTCATCATGCAAGATACTTCTTCCTTATAGACATAATATGCCTGTAAATAAGAAATCCATAATCCATGACAGTCACTAAAATAAAGAGTTGAGTGTTCTTACTTTCCTTTGCATTCCCATGTTTATTCCTGGAAATTCTCGGTCAGTCTCCTTTGGCCCAAACTAAGCTGTGTAAGTATCAGTTATCTTGCAGATTCTTATATGTTACCAGTTTAAAGATCCAGTGGTAATAGATGAAGAAACAGGAACCCATGTCATCTTTCACTCTCTTCCCCCCCAAATAGCTTTATCTTTATGAGCATTGCAAAAAATGTCAATGAAGATGACTTTTGCTTGAGATAGTAATTTAAACAATTAGGCAGTGAGTAAGTACTATATTTCAGGGTCTCTTCCAGGCAGTTCAGAAAAATCAGTCATCTTTCCTTAGATGATCTTCTTAGCCTCATAGCAGAGTAAGAAATGACTAAAACTACAGTTTAAAATTTCATCACAAAATGTCACTCGCTTGGCAAGATCTGTTGAAATGTATTGAGTGCATTTCTCATCAATATTTAGAGATCCACATTATCCAAGACATTTCATTTTACAAATGAAGATCAGATCAAGAAGCCAAAGCCTGGTGGGGATTTAACCCAGTGGCAAAGTGCCCACCTGGTAAGTGGTTTAATCATAGATTGAAAGGATATTGGTATGCTGTGTGACATCTAGGGGGGATCTCCTTCTGAGGATTTCAGCTATTGTTGATCCCCTATGGTATTGTTTTGAAAGTCCTATATCATCTCCATTATTTTGTTGGCTTAGGTTTTATTCTCTTTTGTTTTGTTTGATTATGTCAAATCCAGTGGCAGGAACAGTTATTTCAAAGATAGCTATATAAATTATGGAAGCAGTTTTGGATTTACTATAGGCTTATTTTGAAGTCTTTAATTCATTGTTTGTTTTTATTGTTTCTATTCTTTTCTGTATTGTTTGATTTTCACTATATCTGAAATTATCTGCAGCTATTTTGAAGAGATCCAAAATGTATAATAGATACTGTAAAAAATGAAAGGTAAGGAAAGTGCTCTAAAGGATATAACTGTATGTATGTGTAAATGTGTAAGATAGATGACCATATTACTAAGTTTTCTTTGGATCATTGAACAGAATGGTTTGCACTGTCAATATTTTAGTGTCTACCCACTTTTCATTCTTTGATTTTGTAACTTGAACTATTTCTAAGAGGACAATATGTAATTTATCCACTAGTGATGTCTTAGTGTAATATTTGTTTTGAAACAAAGGGTATTATTTCTACCCTTTTTTTCTGTTTTGTCTTGTTTTTTTTCTTTAAATTAAAAAAGCATTATTGTAACTATTTTTGTTCTTGTAATATTTTGGAGTCTTGTATTTTTTACACTGTTTTTTTCCCATTGATTTTATTCTGTTTTATCCCTTTAAAATTAAAAAAATGGAAGCATTTATGGGTTTTATACTATTTTGTTTGATTGTATTTTTGTGAGGTATGGACAATTATTTCAAAGAAAACAAGAGGCATTATGTAGGCACAATTAATTTCCTGTCATCTTGTGTAGTCCTGTGTTGCTTACATTGTTCTGTTCTGATTTGTTTTGTTTTGTTTTATTGTGTTTTATTCTCTTTAAAACTAGAAAAATTTTTAAAAATAAAATAAAAATATTATGAAAAACAATGAGTACTTGGTTTCATAAATAAAAAAGTCAAGAATGTTTTAATGCATAAAACTGAAATGATATTATTAACTTTTAATTTTAGCATGGCACACTAAATGTATCTTTCTATCACTTTTCATTATTAAAAGCACAAATTTTCACTAATTTTAGTAAATGAATGATACAATCTATTAAGAAGAAAAGAGCTCCATAGTTCAGTGATGCAGCCCTGCTATTCACTTAGCAGGTATTAGCAGTTCCAAACTCCACCCAGCCAGGAGCAAGGCTCCAGCAGCATATGCTGGGGATGTGCTCTGGCTAGCTGAGGCAAGGTCCAGGCAGTGCTACATTTGGGGTCATGTTCTGCTTAGCCACCTTGGTCTAGGTCAGGTGTGCACCCTGGGTAGCCATGGGGGTATCAGAGGATTGAAACTCTGCCCAGTGAAGCATTCTATTGCAATGCATCAGGAGGGCGCCTGACCAGCCACACCAGTCCCAGAGGAAAATGACAAAACAAAAAAGCAAGAGGCAATCTCAGTCCTCCAGCCCACTGAAAACAAAGCCAAGAGACAATGAAATGGGCAAAACTGGAAACTGCACTACTGAACTTTCTGAAATGATAGTAAGTGATGTGAAGAAACAACTCCATGAAGTTATAGAGGAAATCAAGTCAGAAATAATCTCTCAGGTAAAAAATGAAATGACAAACATGAAAGAAATGCTGTGTGTATCTAAAGAAGATCTAAACAAAAAAATAGAATAACATAAGAATATGATGGAAACCTTGAATGAACAATATAGGACAAAATTATAATGCATAAAACAGATTCAAAGTGATATTCAAGAAATTAAAAATCCCATTGAAAGCTGGGAAAACTGCTTGAATGAAGCTGAAGATAGACTCTCAGATCGTGAAGACAGGATCAAAGATTATGACCATGAAAGAAATGATTTCTTTAAAGTAACAAGGAACCAGGAAACAATTCAACAGCTGCAAGATAATGCAGAGAAACAATATAAGATTGATAGGTGTCAATGAAAAAGCAAGGGTCCACACAAATGACCTGTGAAGACTATTTGCAGAAATAATAACAGAAAAATTTTCCAAACATGGGAAGAAAATCTGATATACATATAAATGATGCATACAAAACCCAATTAACCATAATCAAAATACATCTTCACCTAGTCATATAATAATTAGGTTATCAGAAATTCAGTATCAAGTCCTGACCTAGATCCCCGATCTCCCAAACAAGTATATGTCAAAGGCTTAAATAAAATGACACAAATGGTATGATTTTAGGGCTCCAGGAGGGTCAAAACCCTTTAGCTTAGCTCAAGATGCTGAGGGCTAAGACAAAGACTTCTCTGGATTGCCCATTTTTATTAGGTCCAACAACAAAGGGCAGGGAAACTAAGGAAAGTGCAGGCAATGAACAGGACCTTGGGAGTCACTCCAAAGGCGTCTCCAAGTAACGAATCATGTCTTATCATGAAGATATGGTAAAGTGAGACTGTAGGAGTAATTTCTACAGCTGCAGTATTTATCTACTTAATTGATGTTTGAGCCAAGTGTCCACAGCTGTGGCCTTGTCTTGCCTTTTGAGGTGTCTCTGGCCTCACAGGCCACTGTAGGCCTCAACCAGGACCAGTGATTTAGAGAGGTTCACTTACTATGAATCAGCTCCCATTGCCAGTCAAAGGACCAAGGCCTAGGACAGACTTACTGATAAACATAGAAATCCAATTAATTTATTTTAAATCCTTCTCAGAGCTGCTTTATAATGGTCTCCAACAATTCAACACAAGAATGGAATACTAAAAACTGTCAGAAAAGAAACAGATCACCCATGAAGGAAATATATACTATTACATACTTGTTAGGGAAAAAATTCAAGAGGAAGAGATTACAATTGCAAATATATATGTACCAAAGATGAGAGCAACCAACTAAGTAAGACAAATTTTAATGGACATGAAGAACAAAATAAACAATAATACAGTTATAATAAGGGACCTTAACACCCCATTGTCATAAAGAGACAGATCAACAAAACAAAAAATCAGCAAAGAAATAACAGAACTAAATCAAACTTAGCTGGGCAAAAACTAGACCTAGTAGATGTGTACAGAGTAGTCCAACCAACCACACCAGAATACACATTCTTCTCAGCTGCACATGAGTGATTCTTTAAAATCAATGATATACTAACTCATAGAACATGCGTAAGTAAATGCAAAGGAATTGGAATAATTACATGCATATTATCTGACTGTAGCAAAATAAAATTGGAAATTAATGACAAAAACAACCACAAGAACCCCATAAACACATGGAAACTAAATAACACTCTCCTAAAGAATCAGTGGGTTACAGAAGAAATTAAACAATATCTACAATGAACTAAAATGCAAATGCAATAAGAAATGAAAAGGGTGAAATCACTACAGATCCTGAAGAAATACAGAAGATCATTAATACCCACTTTGAAAATCTTTACTCTTATAGATTCAATAATGCAGAAGAAATGGACAGATTCCTAGAAACATATGAATTAGCAAAGCTGAATCTAGAAGATATAAAACTGCTGAATAACTCTATTTCAATTAATGAAATGGAAAATGTAATTAGAATCATACCAACAAAGAAAGGCCAGGCCCTGATAGATTCACTGCAGAATTCTATCAGAAATTCAAGGAAGACTTAATGCCAACACTCCTCAAACTTTTCAATGAAACTGAAATACAAGTAATTCTCCCTAACTCATTCCTGGAAGCAATACCCTAATACCAAAACCAAAGAAAGACCCAACCAAACAAGAAAATTACAGGCCAACCTCCCTATGCACATAGGAACAAAAATCCTCAATAAAATACTGGCAAACAGAATGCAACAAATCATTAGGAAAATTTTACACCATGATCAAGTGGGATTCATCCCAGGAATGCAGGGATGGTTCAGCATTCAAAAATCAATAAACATAATACACCGTATCAGTAGAGCCTAAGATAAGAATCACATGATCATTTCAATAGATACAGAAAAAGCTTTTGATAAAGTCCAACACTCATTCATGATTTTTATAATGCTACAGAATACTGGAATAAATAGTCCCTACCTCAATCTGGTTTATCATATATGGTAAACCAACATCCATCATCTTACTAAATGGGCAAACACTGAAAACTTTCAATCTAAAATCAGGAACAAGAAAAAGATGTCCATTACCAGCATTCCTATTCAATATAGTTCTGGAAACATTAGCCAGAGCAATTAGACAAGAAAGAGAAATAAAAGAGATAAGGATAGGAAAAGAAGAAGTTAAATTATTATTGATTGCAGATGTTATGATACTCTACATAGAAAACCCACAAAAGCTCCATTGAAAGTATCCTAGACATAATAACCAAATTCAGTAATGTAGCTGGATGCAAGGTTAACACTCAAAAATCAATAGCATTCTTATACACAAACAACAAACTTACTGAGATAAAAATAAGGGAAACCACACCTTTCACTATCACATCCAACAAATGAAATATTTAGGAATCAATCTAACAAAAGAGGTAAAAGATCTATATAGTAAAACTAAATTACACTGAAAAAGAAAATCAAAGACGATTTGAGAAAATGGACAGATATTTCCTGTTCATGGATAGGAAGACCGAACATTGTGAAAATGGCCATTCTCCCAAAATTGTTATACAGATTCAATGAAATTCCAATCAAAATACCATTTGCATACCTCACAGATCTAGAGAAAGGCAATTCTGAGCAACAAAGCTAAGGCAGGAGACATTACAATTCCCAACTTGAAATTATATTACAAAGCTACTGTAATAAAATCAGCACAGTATTAGAAGAAAAACAGATCTGAAGATCAATGAAGTAGATTAGAAGATACAGCCACAACTACAAACACACTCAGCCACCTCATCTTTGACAAAGGGACCAAACATGTTCACTGGAAGAAAGATAGCCTCTTTAATAAGTGGTGCTAGAAAAACTGGCTCTCAATATGCCAGAAACTAAAACTAGATCCATGTATATCACCATACACTAAACTAAAGTCAAAGTGTATCAAACATCTAAACATTAAAACAGAAATGCTAAGTCTATGGGAAGACAAAGCAGGTAGAAATCTTGATGACATAGGAGTAGGCAGAAAGTTCATGAACAAAAATCGAGCTGCACAAGAAACACTTCCCAGAATTAACAACTGGGATCTCATCATATTAAAAAATTTTTGCATGTCAAAGGAAATCTCCAACATAGTAAAAAGAAAACCCACAAATTAGGAAAATATCTTAGCCAACTGTCCCTCAGATAAAGGACTTCTACCTAGAACTTATAAAGAATTTTTTAAAAATCAGGTCCCCAAAATTCAAGGACCCAATTCAAACATGAACATCTGAGATCAATACACACTTCTCAGATGAAGAAATACAAATGGCAAATAAATATATGAAAAATGTTCGACATCAATGGCTATTTGGGAAATGAAAATTAAAACACACTGAGTTTCCATCTCACTCCATAAGGAATGGCCAAGATCAAGAGATCAACCAACAACAAATACCAGAGTGTCTGTGGGAAAATGGGACTCTTCTCCACTGTTGGTGTGAGTTAGACTGGTGCAACTACTGTGGAAATCAGTGTAGTGATTCCTGAAAAAGCTAGAATTAGAAATTCCATTTGACCCAGATATCCTGCTTCTAGGCATTTTCCCAGAAGAACTGAAAACATCATACCACGGTGATATATGCATACCCCTGTTTATAGCAACACAATTTTTAATAGCCAAATACTGGAAACAGCCCAAGTGCCCATCAATAAAGGAATGGATAAAAGAGATGTGGTGTCTTAATACAATGGAGTACTATTCAGCTTTAATGAAAGATTGCATTGAGACTTTTATAAGTAAATGGATGTGAATTGAGACCATAATTGAAATAAATCAAACTCACATGTGTAAATACTATATTGTCTCCTTAGTACAAAAAACTGAAAAATTATATATGTTTCAAAATCTACAATGCATACTGTGTAAGGGTAAAAAACTGTTCAAAGAGGAAAATTAATTGGAATAAGGGAAAAGAGGAAAGAAAGAAGAGAAAAAGAAAAGATAGAAAAAGGAAAAGACATATATATATATATAATAGTTAAATTGCTATACTATAAATTGTATTAGTTATCAGAAAAGAGCAGTTAATATTCATATGTTTATATTCATATGTTTAGGTCAATTTTATATGTTCTATCATCTTGTTTTATAAACCTATATTTATTATTATATATTATATATATTAACCTACATTTATTATATATTTATTTGATTTCTTGTTACTTGTCTGTATTGCTTTTTGTTTTTCTTTTTGGTGTCTTTTTAATCTTAAATTAAAAAACAGAGAAATAATTTATATATTGTAGTATATGTTTAATGTACATTAAAATCATTTTCCATAACGTAAAACTTAGAAAGATACTACTCATCCTTAAAACCCAGATACTACTCATTCTTAAAACCCAGTTTTGCATGTATTGGGCTCATGTTCTACACTTATCTAAAATTCTACTCTCATTTTGTGTTTTGTAGACATCACAGTGTGTACTCTTTGTACTCTTTGTGCCTCTCATAAAATTTGTAGCATTAGGTATTTTAATTGTTAGTTGAGAATTTTGATATTATAACAAAATACTTTAGCATGTCAAATTATAAATAAGAATAACTTTTATGGTCTCATATTTTCATAGGGTTCAATTTATTCTACCTTTGCCTCAGTACAGAAGGAGGGACTTTGATAAATAAGAACAATTTTGTGGAAATATATCATGGTGGAAAACATCTTACCTAATTTGGGGACAAAGTAAAAGGAGAGATGAGTGCCTGGGTATGCCATTAATAAGTCATGAGAATTCCTAAAAATGTTAAGTGACTTGCTACTTTACTAGGGCCCACCTTTAAAAATTCTACCATCTCTGAAAGCTGTCTTTGTTACTTTCCTCTTATTGCTGAGACAAAATGCTTGACATCAAAAATGAAGGAAAAGGAGAAATATACTTAGTTTAAAGTTTGTGGAAGTCTTAGTCCATACTCAGCTGGCCCCAAGGCAGCGTGGCATGACTAAAGCCATTCCAACAGGTATGAGATGATAACTCACTGTAGCTTTTATTCATATTTTCATGAGGGGTGATATTGAACAATTTTTCTTTTGTTATTCATGCTTTAATTCAATGAAGCCATTTCCAAGACCAAAGTCATGCAATTTTTCCCCTAGTTTATTTTCTAGGAATTCTATGGCTTCAGGTTCAATGTTTAAATCTTTAATATACCTGGAGGCTCCAATAATCTTGGTACCAAAAAAGACACCAAATAAGTTTCTTCTGCTTGTAAATATTTAGGTTTTCCAATACTTTTTCATGGATACACCATACTTTTCCTATTGTAGTCTGAATGACACTGCTGTAGATTAATAAATAATGAATGCACAAATCTATTTTGGAGGTTTGCATTCTGTTGCATTTATCTCTGTATCTGTTTGTATGCTGAGTTCATAAAGTTTCCATGCAGAGTTCATGGACACAGCTGTGTTCATTTGGTGGTTCATGTTTCCTTCATTTCCAATTTTTCTTATTAACTTACACTGATATCTCTACACTTGATACATAAGCCACCTTTTCAGCTTTTATGGATTCATTTCAATATGGAAAGACCTTTACCTATAGATTAGTATGTAAGGGCACTTACATACTTACATAGCAAAGCAGTCTATATGTATCTCAGTCAGCTGAGATAAACTTTGATAAAGATGATATTAAGCCTTGAGTTTGGTGCTAGATTGCTTTAAGGCTAATGAGTTTCAGCCTATAGTGAATTAAACAACATAGGACCTCTATCAGTTGTGGAAATATATAATTTACAAGATAATCTGACAATGATCATCTCCAATATCATGGATAGATGAATGAAAAAAGACTATGTGCAGTCTGGAGATCCAGATATTTTTATCAAATGTGAAAGACAGAACTCACTGCAAATGCTCTGTGAGTTCATATCAGAAAGAAAAAATGTCTGCAGTGGAAGGCAGAAGAGTCTGAGTGGCAATGTTACAGAGTGTACTGGAATGTTGAATAGGATTCAGTGAAAGCATCAAAACAGACATCCAAAAGTGATGAAGACATGCACTATAGTAAGAAACAGAAGGAAGACATTGTTCTGTGCCTTTTTATTTTATCTAAGCTATGTAACTGTTGGTTGGTGCACCTGCACCCAAAATGTGTCTTGTCATTTCAATAAATCCATTATCCAGACACCTATGCTAAACCAATAAGCTAGGCCTTTCTTACTTATGTTGATTCCAGAGTAAATGTCACAAGGGGCAAATAATACAGACACATTTGCTCATTTCCATAACATGCTGTGATGGAAAAATTACAGAAACAAATAAACAAAACAATTAAATTTTTTCACAGCTTATGCCTTACAAAATTACTTGACGAACACATTTGTCAGTTAATGAATCTTCACACATTTGATAAACTGATATATACTGATTAAGAAAATTTGGGAGAAAAATGATGATCTACATATAATTTGCACTACACAACTTGTTCATAATCTCAGTGTCAGAAAAGATATACCAGTTAAAGTGAAATAAAATATGCTCCTTGTTTAATCCTAATATATAAAGTAATACCTCATTTATTATCATGAAACTGATCCTATAATTTGGATTATTATGCTTTGAAAGATGAGGAAATCTAAGTTTTAAAAAATATTATGTCCAAAAAACTATCTACTGAGTGGTAATGTAAAATTAAAATCTTTGCCAACTACAGTCCAAAGTATACACCTTCCCTATAAATTAAAATTACATCTATTGGTGATAGTAATATTTCACAGTTAAATAATGACAGTGTTGTAATCATAATTCCACCTTTTGGAATTTTTCATAGCAGAATAATTTCCCCTACCTTTGGCAAGTATTCTAAATTGCAATAAAAAATTACATTTAAATCATTAAGACACCCAAGCATAAATACTTTTAGTTTAGATTCACAGAAATAAGAACACTTGATTATTTTCACTTAACATCAGAATTTCTAACACACTTCCTTACTCTTTAGCTCTCTGTGTCCACTAACTCAAAGAAGCTTGACATGCCTAAACTGCCACTGCGGGCCCGCCCCTTGGCCTAGAACACCTGAGACACCCCCAGCATGCCTGAGATCCCTGGATTACCACTGCAGGCCTGCCCCTCAGCCTAGAACACCTGGGATGCCCCTAATACTACTGAGATACCCCAAACTGCCATTGCTGGCCCACCCTTTGGCCTAGCATATCTGGGATGACCTGGACCACTGTAGCAGGCCCACACCTCAATCCAGAATACCTGGGATGCCCCAGACCACTGCAGCAGGCCTTCCCCTCAGCCTGGAGTGCCTGAGGTGCCCCTGACCACTGCTGTGGGCCCCCTTTGCCCAGGATGCTTGAGACAGACCCAGCATGCCTGAGGCACCCCAGACTATCACCATGTGCCTGCCCCTCAGGGAACCCCCCCCCCACCTACTGGACCTAGTACTACAGTTGAACTTTGACTCCAACCCCTTCTCCCTTTGGATTACAGCAGATTACTGTGCTGCGTTGATGGGAGACTCAGGAACCTCCGACCCAAACAGAAGACCTCAGCAGGCTCCAGTCAATGTGGTGAGTTTGTCCCTAAAATAGAGGTCTGCAGTGGGTACATAGGGGCAGAAGGGAAAATCCCTCCAACTGTAAGACCTTGATGAACTGGGCAAGGGAGTGGGTGATCCCCTCCTCTACACAGAGAACATCAGACAGGTTGAGGAGTGTGCCAATAAGGCCTCCCCCAACTTGCAGAAAATTAAAAGAGCTTTTGAGGCACCCAGTGACACAGTAGGGCCTCAGCCAACACAACACTATAGACAGGGAGATCTAGTGATCTGCAATAATCTGAAGACACAGCAACAGCAGGAACTAAAAGTTGACCTGCATCAATACTTCTAGGTTGTTAGCCCAGGAAGAACATAAGATGCATCCAACAGGCCCTGAAGGAGGATTTCAGGTGACTGGCTCTCCTCTTCATTGTGGTACTCAGCAATTGGACAAACATCAATCACACAGTAGGACCCTAAAATTCACACTATGGACAGTTGTGGCTGCTGGGATTGAAAGACCAAATATTTACCCAAAAGGTGAAAACAATAAAACAAAAAGGCAAAATGCAATCTCAAACATGTAGTCCATCAGGAGCAAGTACAGGTGACACTGAAATAGAGGACATTAAAAGTCATACACCAGAAAAGATATCAAAGGAAGTAAAGAAACAAATCCATGAGCCTATAAAGGAAATCAAATAAGAAATAATATCTTACTTAAAGACAGAAATAACAACCTTATTAAACGAGTTGATCATGGGAAATTGATTGAAACTTTGAAAGAACAATGTAGAAAACAACAAGAATCCATGAAAAAAATTCAAAGAGATATCTAAGAAATAAAAAATTCTATTGAAAGGTGGCAAAAGCATTTAGAGGCAGCTGAGGATAGAATTTCATATCTTGAGGACAGGATTGCAGATAGTGATCATGAAAGGGTAGAACTTATAAAAAAAAGAGAAACAATATAAGACCTATAGGCATCAGTGAAGATGCAGGAGTCAGTGCACATGACATAACTAAACTATTCACAAAAGGAATAGCAGAAAATTTCCCAAACATGGGGAAAAAATCTGATATACAAACAAGTGAGGCCCATCACTCCCAGTGGTTGAGTTCCTGCCCAGCTCCCTAGGACACCAGACTGGGCTCAGGAGGTTGCACAGGCCTCAGTGGACCATGCCCAGTGGTCTTCTTTTAGCCTGGGAGGCCAGAGCCATACAGAGGGACTTTCAGCCTCCTGGTGCTGGTGCTGTGAGAGTTTGACACCATTGCTTCCAGTGGCTGAGTCCCCATCTAGCTAACTAGGACACTAGACTGGGTTCAGGAGGTATCCCAGGCCTCAGTGGACCATACTAGGTTGTCTTCTTATAGTTGCAGGAGCTGAAGATGGAGAAGGTGATTTCCAACACACCCAGGGGAAGCTTTGGAACACTGCTCAAAGCACAGAAATATAGGAAAATGACAAAACAAAAGACCAAAAGGCAATCTCAAACCTGCAGCCCACCCCAAGAAAGCCTAGGAGCCATGTACTTAGAGGAAAATATAAGCCATACATGTGAAATGACTGAATTGATATCAACTGAAGTAAAGAAGCAACTTGGGGAAGATATAGAGAAACTCAAATCAGAAATAATTTCCAAGGCAAAAGAAGAAATGATAAAAGTAGTGAAAGAAATAGTGAACACATCTAAAGAAGACATGGTTAAAAACTTAGAGGAACAAAGCAAACAAATAGAATCCCTGAATAAACACTATAAGAAACAAACAGAATGCATGAAGCAGATTCAAAGAGATACATGGGAAATCAAAAATTCTATTGAAAGTTGCCAAAACCTCCTCAATGAAAGTGAAATAGAACTTCAGACCTCAAAGGTAAGATTGCAGCTAGTGAACAGGAAATGAAAGATCTTTTGAAAAGGAGAAGGAATCAGGAAATAAAAATTCAACAGTTGCAAGATGATGCAAAGAAAAACAACATAAGATTAATAGGTATAAATGAACAAGAAGGGGACAACACAATGATATCAAGAGGCTATTTACAGAAATAATAGCTAAAAATTTCCCAAACATGAGAATGGAAACTGACATATCAATTAGTGAAGCATATAGAACTCCAAATAGCCATAACCAAAATAAAACCACACCCACACATATAATTATCTCCATCCCAGAAATCCAACATAAGAACAGACTATTAAAATCTGTTAGAGAGAAAAGACAGATCACTTATAAAGGCAAACCTATCAGAATCACAGCAGACTTCTCAACACAAACAATGAAGTCAAGAAGAGCATGGAGTTAAGTATTTCAGATCCTAAAGGAAAAAGACTTCCAAGCCAGACTGATGTAACTTGTAAAATTGTCCATCAAAATGGGTGGAGAAATAACACACTTCCATGATACAGAACAGCTGAAGAACTTCATGATCACCAAACTAACCCTACAAAGAATACTGAAAGATATTCTAGATACACATAGGAAAAAACCACTGAGAAAGTAGACAATTAAACAGAATGGAAAGGTAAAGATACAACAGCAGAAAGATAACATGTCAACAATAAACCAATATACAACAGTTATAACCATTAAGGTAAATGGTCTCAATTCACCAATCAAAAGAAACAGACTGGCAGAATGCATCAAGAAACAACATCCAACCATATGCTGTCTATAAGAAACCCATCTAACCCTAAAGCAAACTCATGGAATGAAAGTCAAAGGATGGAAAACAATACTTCATGCAACAGTAAACCAAAAAAAAAAAAGTAGGGGTATCTATTCAGTTTGCAGACAATGTGAAAATAAAACCAAGAATGAACCAAAGAGATAAAGAAGTTCACTACATAGTAGTTAGAGGAAAACTTTAAGAGGAAGAGATAGCAATCTTAAATATATATACACTAAATTCCAGAGCACCCAGCTATACAAAGCAAGTATTAACAGAAATGAAAAATCAAATAAGCAATAACACAATTATAAAAGGAGACCTTAACATGCCACTGACACAAAGGGATAGATCAACTAGACAGAAAATTAGCAAAGAAATAACAGAACTGAATCACACCTGTGAACAAATGGACTTGATAGCCGTATACAGTGTTCCATCTAACAACATCAGAATATACATTCTTCTCAGCAGTACATGGCACATTCTCTAAAATAGACCACATACTAGCCCATAAAACATATTTAAGTAAATGCAAAAGAATTGAAATTATCCCATGCATGTTATCAGATCATAGTGCCATGAAACTAGAACTAATGATCAAAAAAATGCAAAAACCTCACAAACACATGGAAATTGAATAATACACTCTTGAGCAATCAGTGGGTCACAGAGGAAATTAAAGAAGAAATTAAACAATATCTACAAGCAAACAAAAATACAACTACAACCTACTGGATTTTGTAGGATGCAATGAAAATGTCCTCAGAGGAAAATTTATTGCACAGAGTTCCCACATCAGGAAACAGAATGAAAACAAACAAACAAACAACCTGATGCTACACCTCAAACATCTAGAAAAATAGGATCAAGCCAAGCCCAAAGCCAAAAGAAGGGAGGAAATTATAAAGATCAGAGCAGAAATTAATGCAATAGAGATGAAGAAAACAATACAAAGAATCAATGAATCAAAGAGTTGGCTCTTTGAATGAATAAATAAAATTGATAGGTCTCTAGCCAACCTTATTTAAAAAAAGAAAGAAAAAACTCAAATTCATGCAATAAGGAATTAAAAAGGTGTAATCATCAGAGAGTCTGTGGAAATACAGAAGATCATCAACACCTACTTTGAAAACCTCTACTCTCATAGGTTCGATAACACAGAAGAAATAGACAGATTCCTAGAAACATATGAACTATCAAAGCTGGGCCAGAAGGATGTAAAACTGCTGAATAACCCAATTTCTATTAATTAAAATTGAAAACATAATTAACTTCTTACCAATAAGGAAGAGCCCATTCCCAGATGGATTAACTGTGCAATTCTACAACAAATACAAAGAAGACTTAATGCCGATATTCCTCAAACTCTTTAATGAAATTGAAAGGGAAGCAATTCTTCCTAAGTCATTCCTGGAAGCAAATATTACTTTAGTACCAAAACCTGAGAAAGGCCCAACTCAAAAAGAAAACTATAGACCAATCTCCCTAATGAACATAGATGCAAAAATTCTCAGTGAAATATTGGCAAACAGGATGCAGCAAATCATCAAGAAGATTATACACCATGACCAAGTGGGATTCATCCCAGGCATGCAGGGATGGTTCAACATATGTAAATCAATAAATGTAATCCACCACATTAACAGAGCCAAAAGTAAGAACCACATGATCATTTCTATAGATGTAGAAAAAGCTTTTGATAAGGTCCAACACTCATTCATGATAAGAACCTTACAGAGAATTGGAATATATAGTCTTTACCTCAATATGATAAAGGCCATCTATGACAACCAACAGTAAGCATCATATTAAATGGCCAAAAACTGAAAGCCTTTACCCTAAAATCAGGCACAAGATACAGATGTCCCTTATCACTGCTCCTATTCAACATAGTACTGGAAATACTAGCCAGAGTAATTAGACAATAGAGGAATAAAAGGAGTATAGATAGGAAAAGAGGAAGTTAAATTATCATTATTTGCAGAAGACATGATACTCTACCTATAAGACCCCGAAAACTCCATTGAAATAAATAAATAAATAAATTCAGTGATGTAGCTGGATACAAAGTCAATACTCAAAAATCAATAGCATTCCTATAGATGAACAACAAAATCACTGAGAGAGAAATAAAAGAAGCCACACCCTTCACACTAGCATCCCCAAAAATGAAATACTTAGGAATTAATCTCATGAAAGAAGTAAAAGACTTATTCGGGGAAAATTATAATACCCTGAAAAAGAAATGAAAAAAGACCTCAGAAAATGGAAAGACATCCTTTGTTCATGGGTAGGAAGAATAAATGTTGTGAAAATGGCCATTATCCCAAAATTGTTATACAAATTCAATGCCATCACAATGAAAATACCACTAACATACCTCATAGATCTAGAGAAATCACTCCTAAAATTCATCTGGAACCAGAAGAGACCTAGAATAGCAAAAGCAATTCTAAGCAAAAAAGGCAAGGCAGGAGGTATCACAATCCCTGACTTGAAGTTATCCTACAAAGCTACTGTAATAAAATCAACATGGTGCTGGAATAAAAACAGACCTGAAGATCAATGGAATAGATTGGAAGATACAACCACAACCACAAACACACTCAACCACCTTATCTTTGATAAAGGTGCCAAACATGTTCACTGGAAGAATGATAGTCTCTTTAATAAATGGTGCTGGAAAATTTGGCTATCCATATGCTGAAAACTAAAACTAGACCCATGCCTATCACCACGTATTAAACTAAAATCTAAATGGATCAAAGATCTAAATATTGGTGATTGAAGACAAGATGGTGGATTGGTAGGTAGCAGAAGAGAGACCCTCTCTGAGAGAGACATCTCAAATGCCAGAATAAAACACCCTGGAGAGACCCAAACAGAGAGAGATGGACTCTCACAACAGAGGAAAAAACTAAAGTGCAAAAAACCGCTCGAATATGAGGTCTGGGGGCTACTATTAGTGAAGATAAGATGAGTGAGCATGGCACCCTCCTCGAGCTGCCTGAATTCCTGCCTGACCTGAACAAGTGATCCACACCAAAGTGACTGCCTTACTGCCTTGAGCCGCCGGAGCACAGAGCTGAACAGCCCTGCGGGCAGCTCGCCCAGACCAACCCTGCAAGCGACCCACCCAGTGGCACCATGAATTCCCACTGCAGCCGGGCTGAAGTTGGAGGTTGGGGAGCCCAGCAGTTCTCGGGGAGTGGCATCAACACACAGTGAGTGATGGCAATAAGACCCTCCCATGGGAAAGAGGAAACCAACTGGACGACATGTTGGATTTGGTCAGGACAGCCCTAACTCCATAAAGAAGTGGCTTCAGCTGGTTGCTCCCCTCACCTAGCTGATTGGTGGAATTTGCTTGGACTAGGCAGTGCCCCTGGAGGGGACCCAGTGAGTTGCTACAATATTACATCCCTGAGATCAGTGCACACTGACGCAGTGAAGGCCTGCAAAGGTTGACTGGGCCGGAAAGGAAGAGCTAGCGCATACTGCCTGTAGGTGAACTCTAATCTCTGATAACCTATTGAAGAGGGCTAAAGCTCCCAGCCTGCGCCTTCTAGAGGAGCCTTAACCAACAAGAAAAGGGTCTGGGTCTTCTATGTAAAGTATCATGTCATCTGCAAATAATGATAATTTAACTTCCTCTTTTCCTATCTTTACTCCTTTTATTTCTCTTTCCTGTCTTATTGCTCTGGCTAGTATTTCCAGTACTATGTTGAATAGCAGTGGTGATAATGGACATCCTTGTCTTGTGCCTGATTTTAAGGTAAAGGCTTTCAGTTTTTGA